>KL263549.1:0-10615 GCA_000699545.1 Podiceps cristatus
GTTCACCCTGCAGGGAGTGGTGCCCTCCTTGTCTTGCTCTGGAGCGTGGAAAAACCGCCCTGCAGCATCCTGGCCGTTCCTGACCCTCCCATTCACTTGCACCTCCAAAGAAGGCACCGTGTTTGCTGCAGTCCCTGTAAAGGGAATTTGCCTGGACAGGCTTAACCTCTTCTAGCGTCTTGGGTGCTCAAGGGAAGTAATTCCTGCAGCGGATTCAGAGAACACTTGGGGGGGAGGTTGGGTGTTGGTTGCCTTTTAAGCTTCCCAACCAGGCTCCCCGGTGGGTTAACAAAGGAGCAGCCTGTGTAGCCCTGCTGTTCCCTTTGTTCTCCCGCTGGCTCTGCCCTCTTAGGAGAGCTCTGATCTCTCCTGGTTTCAGCAGAGATAGGGAGTGACTGATGGAGACATGCGGGCAGCTCATGTCTTGCTGTGAGCTGATGCTGTGAAAAGCCGAAAGCAGAGGCTGGAATCTCTGGAGCAACGCTCTGGGAGGCGGGATGGGGGGAGCTGGTTGCCTCTTAGACACAAACGAAAAAGGAGGTGTTTTCAGGAGGTGTTTTCATCTGTGCTGATGTTGTTCGGTGAATTAGCATTATTGCGGGCAAGCTATAGCTCCATCAGTGAGAAGTATTTCACTTTCATTCAATCCATTAAGCCATAGCAACAAATCGAACCCTGTCAACTCCATAGACCTGCCCTGGACCTGGGAAAAGTGAGGCCCAGGCACTGGAGGTGTTTGGACAAAGAGCCAGACAACTCTACTACCTGCACCCCAGCTCTGCCCTGATCTCCTCTGGACCTCTCTTCCCCAGAGGCAAAGCAGCTCTGCTTGCCTGTGCTGGTTTTGTGGCTCCGAGGGTAGAGGGGGACCACTGCCCTCTGCGCAGCAGCGTTGCTCACCTCGTCCCCGTGCGGGACGGGTTGCGGGCTGTGTCTGTGCAGCAGGTGGGTCTCCTGTTAGCAGGTCAGGGTACCTCCAGGTGTGGTGGGTTTCTCACTCTCTTTCCCCCCCCCCCCCTTTGGGTAATTGCTGCCTGTCTCTCAAGTGTCTTGATTTGTCCCCTCTGAGCAGATTTCTTGCTCAGAAAATGTCAGTAATGTATAATATTTTGAATGTTTCTGTGTCTGCTACGCTTGTTAGCTGGATAATGAGTGGATTTTGGGTGGTCTGTGGCAGGATTCTGTGAGTCCCTAGGTGGGTTGGCACTGAGCAGGCTGCTGGTCTCTGGTGCCGGTTTGTGGTGCCTGTGCAAGGGCAGTTCTTCCTTGGCTGTGGGCTCTCTGGAGTGCCTGGGGGCTGTGTGGGCCATGTTTTGGGGGTGTACATTTGAGTATGGAGCAGGTCCCTGTGCTGTGAGCTGCAGGTGCCAGGCAGATGGGCGCTTCAGTGTTACAGAGACTTAGGGAGAGAACACAGGGCTTTGGTAAATCCCCAGAAGCGAAGGTGATGTTTCAGAGTGAGAGACAGCTCCCGCAGTGGCAAGCTAAGGTAGATTTTGTGCATGACTTTGCAGGCTTGTCACATGTTGTGGTCAGTTCACTGCCTCTGATGTTTTCATATTCCTTGGCCCACAGTGGCTGCACAGCATGAAGTCTTCATTCCACTCTGGTGGGCCCTGATTTCCACAGCAAGGATTTCCATGGGGAAACTGTTGGAGCGTGGGTTGTAACAAAGACTTTCTGTGAAGAAACAGTGTGGAAGGAGACTGTCCCAAATCAGTTCCCCACCACCAGCTCTTTCTTGGTCTAAGGAGACATCAGCAGAGTCCTGATCCATGATGGCCAGACCCTGCCCTCCACTCTTATAAATAAACCTCCTCCAAGAAAGTTTACTTGAAGTGTTTGCTTCAATGAAAAAACCAAACCAAACCAAAATCCAGAACCGCTACCTTATCTGAGTATGCCCATCTGCCAGTTATAAACAGCAGCAGTGTTTTTTGGCAATAAAATGGTTGTCAGTATTACAGTTGGCCAGTGGGCTGATGTCTGGGTGGCTGCTGAGAAACTTGCTGCTAAATCTCCTGCTCCAGACCTAAGGGGACCTGCGGACCGTCCCTGGTGAGGCTGGACAGCAGCTGCTCTTTGAAACACCGGGCTGCCCATCTCTTGATACCCTCAGATGGTCTGGTCTCTTGCTCCCATGGCAAGGAGACACCAGAGCAATAATGCGGTGAGGTGTTTCACATGTAGTCATTGCCTGGCTTCCCTTAAGTGCACATTAGGCTGCTGTGGCTGCAGAAAGCTGATCGAGGCGAGCAGCCTGCGGCACAGAGCAATTATGCTGACGCGCCTTCTGCCTCTCCGCAGGAGAAACAGGAAAGACCTTTAGATCATCCAGGAGGCTGTATGGGCTGAGAGGGTTTGACACTCGCAGGGTTATACTGGCCTGCAAGTAGAAGCCAGACTGGCCTAGTATTTCCAGGGATTTCCCCTCTGTGGTATTACAGGCTTGCCAGCAATTCTCCATTTTGAAAATACACCCTGCAGGGCTCTATTAGGGTAATGCTGATGCTTACTACTTCCAAAGCACTTTGAAAGTCATGCAGAGGACTTTCCGACCCTTACCCAAGCAAAGCCCTTTCTAAAGCTTGGAGACATGCTGCTGCCCGTGGTAGGACCAATGATGGTGTGCAGCTCCAAGCCCTGTTCTCTCTTCCCCTGCTGACCTGCTCCCTGCTCTATTTCATATGGTTTCACATTTTGCAGAGCAGTGCCCAAAGGTTGGCCTCTCTCTCCTGGGCCCTGTTTTTTGCAAGGGTTTCTTTCCAGTCTGGTGAGTCTCTGTGCTCTTATCTTTGTGCCAGGAAAACACGGACATTCCCACGTGCAGAAAGGAGGTCTTCTGCACTGACTCTGCACTGCCTCACTCCCTCTGTGGGACAAAGTCACTGAAGAAAACGATAAGGAAGACAAAGCAGCAGAAACTCCCAGCATTTCTGGTATTTTTATCACTGAGATTGAGACAAAGTCCACGGAAACTGATTAGATAGCTTCCAGGAAAGCAGGAGAGGCCAAACTCCATCTTATTCTTCCTCCTACGTCTCTGGGAGGTGTGCTTAAACAGGAGAGGAGGCCATGCTGGGGGAGAGCTCCTTCTAGGGAAAGGTGGCTGAGCAAGGCTCTCCAGGTCAGGGTTACACTAGAAAAGCAAATATGAGCCTCGTGGCTCCAGCTTGCATGTAGAGTAGGGCAGGGACAATCAGGAAAAAGGTGCAGGCAGGAGCCAAGGCAAGTACTGGGCCTACTCCCCAGAGCAGAAGTTAAGCAATCCTTGCTCTACAGGTACCATGATTTAAACTCTCCTCACAGGGTGCCTGCGCAGGGGGGTGAAATCCTCCTTGGGAGAAACAGAAAGCTCTGGATCCCATCCCAGTTTTTTTGGGAAGCACGGGCAGGGTGCATGGGTAGTGCTTGGTAGACAAATGCCTTTTTCTCAAATGTTACCCTTGCCCTGGGTTGGGCTATGGACTGATGCAGCAGGTGAACAAGAGCGTGTAGCATGTACAAGCACGGGACGGAGCGCAGCGTATCTCTCACGAAGCTGCCTGTCCTACTCCATCCTCGCTTGAGTCACTTTAGTCAGGGAGTGTCTGCATGTAGCAGGTTTGCTTATCTGCTGGAAGGATCCTTGAAGTGGTCCTGCCCCTGAATGCCACCCAGTGTCATTGTGACACCAGCAGCAATCTGCGCTGAGTCCAGCGACGAGCTTTTCGCCACTCTGTAGCACGGTAGCTCTTCTCCCATCGGGTATCTGTCAGTTTTGCTTTCCAGGCTGTGGAAAGTTCAGCGCTGCCAGTGCCATTCAGCTCTCAGCCGCTTTCCACGTGGTTACACATGAGGTTACATAAAACTAGTTATTTAAACCAGTGTTTCACAGTATTTGCCCCGAGCAAGAATACACAAATCTTAAAAAATATAAAACATAATGCCTTAGAAAAGTGTAGCTACCATTTTGGCTGAACTGCTGGCTCAGTTGCAGTGCTCCTTTCTAGGGAACCGCACATTGATGTTATTGGGAATGCTGGTAATGTGAATGATGCCAGGAAGCACCAATCTTCCTTGTCATCCTCTGGTGTCATCCATTCTATCTGACCCCTAAAAGGAACCAGTGCTGGCAAGAAAATTGCAGGGTAATAGGCACAGAGAACCCAGACGGATCTTTAATTGCAATAGACAAATAGAAGAAGTCAAATATTGTCTTGCTAACATCTACTTAAATGTAATTAGTTCACATTATTTTCCTCTGCCATTTTCTCTAATTTAATTTGAATACCAAAATACACACACAGAGGAACAAAAACAAAATCAGAATAGCATTGCTCCAAGTTCCTGGTCTCATCATATTCAGCTCCTTCTGCATATAGAGGCTCTTCTCCTTACAGCCAGGGAGGATCAGAGTCTCTCTTCTGACCCCTCCTGCCTGTGGTCATGGCTGTGGCTCAGGTTTCTCTTTGAATTTGCAAAGGTCTTGTCTTGATGTCAGTAACTGATGCCTGAAGTCTTAATTGAAAAGATTGATTTTGCTAATGATAGCCTGACATCCAACAGCTTCCACAGAAATCAATAGGAGTTCAATGTCTCAAAATCATGGCACTCATTTAAAGGCTTAATAGGGTTTGAAGGGCTTGACTTTACAGCCCCTTGCATCTATTTGAGGCTCATGCCCCCTTGCCTGTGCAATAGCGGTGGGGGTGATGTACCCTGCCAGGCAGAACAAGTCTTGGAGCAGGAAAACCCAACCCCTCACTAACATTTTATAAGTAAAAGTTCAAGTGAAAAATTGACACACTTGTCTTTCTTGGCTTCCAGGTTGTGTTTTGGTGAACTTTTGGTTCCTGTGGAGTTGAAAAAATCAGAAGCTTCTTGTATCGTTATAGATAATGGATTCTTCAGTCTGGTTGACAAACTGGAACGAGAGCCAGTAGCTGGAAGCAGAAGTTATTATTTGGCAAAATAACATGGCAGTTGTGTTTTCAGCAGCAAAGAGGAGGAATCGTGGGAAGAGCTTCCTGGGATTATGCATTGCTGGAAATGTGAACAGGATGATCTTCTAAATAATGTCACCCAGTGCAGACAGCAGTATTCTCTGGAAGTAGGTGACATGCCTCAGCCTGCCATTAGCTGCACAGCAGCTACCTGGCATCCTGCAGGCATCGCTTTCCCTGGCTCGTCACCCCCAAAGCATCCCATCTCACTGTGCTGGAGAGCATACACTCCTCTCTGCAAGTGCTCCACGTGTTCCGCTGGGCTTTGCCGTTAGGGCCCCAAGGCGGTGTTCTTGTAGCCCAACACAATGGCTACCTTTCTCTCCTGACTATACTTTTATGGTCACTGGAGGGATGACAGGTTGAAGGCAAGAGTACTCTGAGCCACTTTGGACATTGTAGGTGGAGATGGACTTCACTGACTGTGTTGGTGGAGATCGGGAGAGGGAGGGGTAGGAGACATTCTCATGGAGGCAGAGCACCGTGTTCCTGCCTCTGCGCTGGTGTGTATTGACTGACTCAGGTCTCGGTTACTAGCCAGACAGGGGCTTAGCAGGATGGTTTGCTTGCCCTTTGAGGATTTTCAGAATTCACGTGGACAAGGCCCTGAGAAATCTGGCCTGACTTAGAGGGTGCTTTGACCAGGAATTTTGGCTACAGACCCCCAGAGGCCCCTTCCAGCCTAAATATGCCTGTGATTGTGTGATGACAGTAGAAGTGAAAACCTGGTAATGATATTAGGAAGCAAAGTTCCTAGGAGTTAAACCAAGGAAACCCATAGCTAAAGTCTACAGAGAAAGTTTGCCTTGGTTGCTATCTCCCATGCTTCTTTCCCAATGCTCGAGTGTTGAACTTGGATGTGTGGTGAGAATCCCTGACTTTCTGCAGCAGCGCACATACCCGCTTTATGGGTCCATGCACTGGACAGAGGCAAAATATCAAAGGATAACCTTGAGAATATTGTGGTCATCCTTGATGTTTCAAAACACATTTCAATAAAGCTCATCTTGCTGTTAGCTTGGAGTATCTCTTACTGTTGAGAGCTTGGTTTTGGTGCTCAGCCCTTTGGGGGCTGTTAGTGGAACAGGACTTCTTAAGCTTAATTGAGAGTAGATCTGTTTGATGTGCAAAGAGGGAACTGAAATGACATTTTTCTGTACCTTCTCTTTCTTTCAGTTTTGAGAAACAAGTGAAACCAGTCACTATCTTGTGCTCAGTTTTGCATATTTCAGAAGAGTTTTCCAGTGTCTTATTGTGCTCAGTTTTGTGTATTTCAGAAGAGTTTTCCAGTGTCTTACCTATTCTTCCTTCCCTGACAGCAACATGAACTTTTCTGTGGCTTCATGACATCTTGTGTCTTCCACATGAAAAAAAATTACAGGTGTGTTTATACTTTCATTTCCACCTGTCTTGCAGTCAAGCTCAGTTGTTGGGGTTTGGAAGACTAATGGCACAGACGCTGCATGTGGCACTGGAAGGCTTTCAACACCTTTTGCTGTTGTGTGGTTCTGCTGCCATGGGTGCCACTGGCCACCAGCACTATAGGCAGAGGATTGCATGGTGTCTTAGTCTGTAAGTCTGGAAATCTGCAAATGTTTTGCACTCCTGCAGAAAGGCAAGTCTTCCCTAGGAAATTAAGATCTTTATTTTGAGCTCTTTCTAAACACCTTTCCCTTCCTCTACTTCCATATCTGCCTGTGCCATTGTCTGCTGTCCCTCCTGTGCCTGGAGCTCCCTGGCATGGGGGGGGGGGGGCAGGGGGTCACGCAGGGCAGCGGCAGCATGCACCTGCAGCCCTCAAGCCTGCTTGGGGACCCCTCTGTGGCTGTTCCCGCTTGCCGTCGCCTCTGGCTGAGCAGGGCCTGGGAGCAGGGCGCTGACTCTCCTCTGGCTTTGAGTGGTCTGCAGAAGTTTCCTGCAGCGTGAAGACTTTCTCCGGCACTGAAAAGCCCTAGGTGCAGATATAATTTCATGAACGCATATAAGATATTCAGAGAAAACTGCACAGACAGTCTTTATTTTTGCTGCCTAAGGCATGAAAACCACATCCCAAACTGCCTGGCCTGCATTATGTCAGGAGTTCAAGTGCTGCTATAATTCACAGACATACTTCAAGGCCTGTGCTACCTTTCTTTTTCACCCCCCTGACGCCTGGGCACTGTGAAAAGATCAAATACTGTCTTGTACATCTACAAGGCAGCTATGTCTTGAATACCTCATGCAATGCTAGCTTCCTGCAGCTCGTTGAGGACTTGGTAGTGCAGAAGAGGAGGCAGAGAAGGACAACTGTTTAGCTTGGAAAATGTATGCTTGCAAAGGGATGTGACATACGGCTTTTGACATATGGGAGGATGATGGGATGGAGAGTTCAGATAGCGAGTGATTGTTCCTCTGTTTATCACTGCCCAGGAACTACAGGATACAGATAAACAGTGGAACTCATTGACACAGGATGCTAGGGATGTGCTTCAAGAAAAGCCATTAGATGAATCTGCAGGCGGAAAATCCATTAGGGCTGGCTAAACAGAGAGATAAGTCTTTGGCTCATAAAGTCTCTGGGGCACGGATGCCCAGAGCTGACTCAAAGGCAGAGAAAAGATCAGCTTTTTGGCATTGATATCAGCTCTGCTGGAGAAATAGGCTGGCATGGAAAGTAGCAGTGGTATAGGGACTGAGAGTGAGCCTGTAGCGGGGAGCTCAGCTGGGATGCGGAGGTTCTTTCTGCCAGGGGTTCTCCCAACCTGGAAGGGTTGGAGAGAGTGGTAGTGCAGAGGGGCAGAGCTGGAAGGAGATGTGCGAAGAGGCTGGCAGGAACAAAATATGTAGGAAATAAACTGCTATATTGGAGGAGAGGCTGACCTTCATCGCTGATAGACGGGAGATGCAAAGGGTGGGGGTTGGTCACAGAGGAGAGCAGTGATGCTGAATGAAATGATCAGACATCATTCAACACCCAAAACTAGTGTAAGAGGGCAATACTTGGAGAAGAGGAGGAAACAAAAATAGTATATCTGAAGACAGGCAAGGCTGAAGGTCAAACAGAGAGGGATGTCTGTGCAGTGACTGACCTCACTGCTCTGTTAACTATAGCCACAGCTATCTACAGGCATTTTAGGGTTTTAATTTGACCCATCTGGTGCCATTAGCATATGGAGTGAACTGGGTTCTGATCCTGGAATGATTTTAGTTTCACCTGGAACTAATTCTGTCTGCATGCTCCAAGATGACTTTGCAATGCAAACTGGAGTGCGGTAAATGGCAACGATAAGGCAATTTGCTTCAAAAACATGCTCTGAGTCTGAACCAAACACTGCTTCTGCACTTGCACCAATGGATTTGGTTTAGAGTGATGCTGCTGCTTTCCCAGACTGAGCATTTGCCAAGCCCAGTGGGTGAATGAATAGGCGCAGAATCTCATTTCCCTGGCAAGGAAAGCATGGGTAGTCCTCCCACTTAATCAGCATCAATCAGAGCCAGACTAAGAACCAAAAAGAGCAAAACTGAACTATCTCTGCTCTAAATGGTGAACTGATTTTAAAACTTGTGATGCAGCAGAAGAAAGCATTGCCTGTTGTGTCTGTAACACCTGCCTTTGCCATGGTCTCTTGTTGGCTTGTCATGCATCGGATAAATGGGTCCTGCTGTTAGAGAGCTCCAAAGTGCGCTAGGAGTTTTCTAGAGAACAGAGGGATGTCAATTCTGATTTAACCAGTCAAAGAGAAAAGCCTCAACTGGAATCATAAAGCAATTCCACAGGAGCTGCATGGCAGTGGGAGAGGTCCCCACACTTCTCTTTTCTGTGGGACCCTATATGTCTTTTGCATGCAGATGATGCTGCAAGAGAGGTGGAAGTACTCTGCAGCTATAGGCTTCAAAGAAGACCTGCTGCTCCCCTCCACCTTTCAAAGAACAAGGTCCTGCTGTCATGGCTCCCAGAAGGACAAGGGACCATGTCCCTTTGCTCTGGCTCACAACTGGGAAACCCACAGCTGTTTCTTCACTAGTCCATGTTAGTAGGTACCTGCGTCTTTTGCTGCCGGACTGATTTACTAACAGCAGGATACAATTCCTGGAAGGGCAGTTACAGAGCCAGACTCTTCTCGGCAGTGACGGGTAGTGTGACAAGGAGAAAAGGACGCAAGCTGCAGTGGAGGGAAGTGGGTCAGACGATAGAGAGCTGCATCTCCAGGAGGGCGGTGTAGCCCTGGGACCAGGCAGGTGGAGGCCTTCCTCCTTGGGGGTTTGAAGGCTCCACGCCTGCCCTGATTTAGAGCTGTAAGCTGGTTCACTGTGAGGCTGGACTGGAGACCACCAGAGGCGAGGTCCCCTAGACTGTGTCCTTGCATCTGTGCTGGTGCTTCCTGGCCAGTCAGAGCCGGGTTAGTGCCCCAGCTCTGCAGCAGTTTGTGGTTTCACCTGGTTGATCAGACTCTTTAGTTTTCTCAGGCAGCTTCGGAGATGAGATCCTAAGGCCAGGCTTGGTCTCACTGGCCAGAGTCTCATCACATCCTGCAAGCATTCTAGCCTGTGGGCTAGGTAGTGCACAAACCTTCAGTCGTGGGGGAATGTGGTTGCCCTCAATCACATCAGGTGAGGTGTATAGCCTCCAAACCTTCACAGAACTTGGGAGAAACATCTGCACTTGGTCTATTTCCACTGCCTTGCTATCCCCCTGGACACTTCAAATTTCCTAACATGTCTGTCCTGGTGGCAGCCAGAACTCAGCTAGACAGAAGAGGTTTGGGAAGGACTCTGGCTAGCCCAGTGAACCCCACTTGGACTCCTGTGGGCAACTAACCAAGGTCTTGGGATTCCCTGAAGGTGGCCAAACACCCCAAGCTAGTGATGCTCAGCTTTGCTGCAAGGAAAGCCTTCTGTATGGTAGCCTTTAGCAGAGATACCCTATCTGCCAGATGTCTGCAGGCATACTTAGATAAAGAGCAGTGGGACCAAGTGTCCCTATCTTCCCCAAAACCATGGCAGGCTGATGAGACGCAGCTGCATTTTTTTTTGATGGGGAGCTGAGCTTTGGTTCCTGAAACTCAGAAGCTGGCTTGGCCTTGAATAGCAGGAAGCATCTTCCTGTGAAATAGGAGAGTGAAAGCGCTGTGTTCTGGTTTCGGGAGAAACTGCTGAGCTTGCAGAGGGTCAGGTGCTGAGTTTTTCAAGGCTACCTGTCTCACAAGAAATGTGGCAACATCTCTTAAAGTTTGTGCATGTCACCACTTCCTTTTTATAATGCGTTTTTGTGGGGTGGTGGGGGGATAGGGGGAGTGGGGGCAGAGGAGGCTTCCAGTTTTTATTGTTCTTTGAATTGGGATTGTTGTATTTGCTTTTCTTTCGTAACAGAGCAGGATCTTGCCAGGGTAGAAAAGCTCTGTGAGGTGGAATTTGCCCTCTCATTGAATTCAGAAGCACATTAGCACTCACAAGGAAGTCGATAAGCAATAATATTTTCTTTGCTGCCCAGGTAACCATCAGTGTGAAAGAAGGTATTGTCTCTGGAGAATGTAGGCAAGTCAGCTTTATCTTTCTGACAGAGTACACAGGCTATCTTGGAGGGCTGGAGGTGAACCAGAGGAAGGAGGGGCTCGTTCTCCAAAGAGGCTGGGGCGGGCCCATCCTCTGCT
>KL263549.1:16409-37970 GCA_000699545.1 Podiceps cristatus
AGGAATGCACAAATTTTCCCAATAAAGTGTTATCTGGGAGTTATCCCCCACTCCTTTCCTGTGGAGGAAAAGACAATTTCTGTTTTGAAATTAAAGAGTTGGAATAAAAAGAAGAAGAAAAGAAAATGAGATTTATAGTGTTATCTGCTGAGCTGTACAGCGTGATCTGTGATTGCTGTCTGGATTTCTAGAGCTGTTGCTTTCCACGTACGGCAAAGCACAGACACTTTTACTTATCCTGTTACTACCACTGGGCTTTCCAGGCCTATTTATGGTGGAATGCTTTTGCAGCAGGAGCTAAAGTCTGTAATTATATTAATACAATCACATCAGTGTTGCTGGTCCACCTTGGCATGCAGAAACTAATCCAAAAGGAGTGCTTCTCACAGGGGAAAAGGTGAAGATGCCCGTCATCCCCATCTTGCCTGTGGATAAGTGTGTCTGCAGAGGGGCATCTGTTGGTGTTGGTGTGCTGAGCAAGACCCAGTGTGGGCAGGGGTGTGAGCAGCCTGTCCCGCAGAGAGTCACCAGGACGGACGTCGCTGCTGGACCGGCTTTCCTCAGCCTGGGTGAGAAGGCGTGCTGTGGCAGGAGGCGTCCTGGCTCACTGGTTTTGAATTTGGACTCCTGGGTGTCAGAGGTGAGACAGGAGCTCTCCTCCAGCTGCAGATATGACTTTCTGTGAGTGACCAGCTGATGATACAGATGTTTGGTGTGCTGGATCTGAGGCTCGGTCTTGTGTATTGGTAAAACCTGTTTCCAAAGCCCCGTGAGAACAAAAGTTTGGAGATCCTGAAGACCTTGCACCCCTGGTAGGCTGTTGTGAACAACAAGCAGTTTTCTGTCCTGCAGGCAGTCTGGTCCCTGGACCCCACTGGGTACTGGGGTACTGCTTGCTTAGCCCAGTGGGTTGCCACCTGGCAGGCTTGACATGCCCTGTGACCACCCCAGCATCACAGTCCTGGCTGGCAGGGCTCACAGCTTCCAATGGTATTGTCTTCTTGGAGGGACAAATGCCAAGCTGGCTGCAGGCAGCCCAAACCTGGCTGCATTCCTCTATAACAGCAAGAAGGGATGAGTGGTAATTTGGGCTACAGTGGTGCAGGTGAGGTTAGGCAGTGCTAATGGCAGATTTGTGGGGATCCCAGTCAGTGCAGGCTGCAGGACAGATGAAGACCTGTCTGAAATTAACTCAGAGCAATTAGTACATTGTCTCTGAGGACTCTACAGAGGATAGAGGAGATTCCTGAGCTCTAGACAGAGGGAAGCTTGAGCCTCTTTGTAAGGAGAGTACCAGAACAACAAGAGAAAGTGGAACACATGGGAAAAATAATAAGACAAAAGAGGCAGAATAAGCATGGCAAAACCAAACATGTCAACACACTCTGATTTCTTCTTGCTAAGGATAGTGAGCCTGGTGGATATAGAGGAGCAGGAGATGTCATTTATCTTGACTTCATGAAAAATATTCAGTGCTGTCCCACACAATTAAGATAAGGGAATATGCACTAGATACACCTGTTTATGGTAAGGTACATGTAAATCTGGTGAGGGAACTATACAGGAGACCTTACGAGACAGTTAATTATCAAAATGTGAGGATTTATTGAGAAGAGTTTTGCAGAGTTCTTCCTGCCATACGATGCTGCTTGGTATTCTTGTTAGTAATTAGGATGAAGGGATAAATTATAAACAGCAAACCAGAAGGAGTAGGAAGCCTGCAGAAGGACAGGGCTCTGGCTTGAAATTGCCTTGATGAGCTGAAGAAATGGCATGGGAAAATCAGGATGAAGTTCAGTAGTCAGGTCTTCAGATGACACCGTACTGTCAGACCCAGAGCAATTCTGCAGAAGTGTCCCGGGGCTGCAGTTCATTCCAGGCTTAGTGTGACCCAGTGATGTGCTGTAGCAAGAAAATGCTAAATGTCAACAGGAGAGTATCTGGTAAATTATAAAGGAAGCATCTGTTCATCCATGTTAGTAAAATAGATGTATGCAAGTTTCAGGTGTAACTGCTCTGGCAAAATACAAATCAGCCAAAAAGAGTAGAATCGAGGAGGACAAATTCATCAGCTGTTGAGAAAACATGGCTGACAGAAGGAAAATGAAGTAAAGACTGCAGAAGACTGAAAAGGTGTCAACTGCAGAGGAAAGCTTGCTGCAAGAAGAAGGGAATATGCTTCTATGGCCTGGCAAAATAGGATAAGAAGCAATGGACACTGATTGCACAAAAGGAGATTTAATTTTGAAAACAGGGAAAAGCTTTGTAATCATAAAGTCAGATGAGTCCTGGGATAGGTTTCACGGGAAGATGATGGTCTGTGCATTACTAGAGATTTTTGGAAAAAGATCTTTAGGGAAGGATGTAGACAAATGAACGAGAACACTGGGAAAAAAAAAAGTGGATGCCCAAGACCTGTGATGATCTTCCTCTGGTCCATGAATTTATACTTCCTGGGAGACATGTAGGCATATAAACAGGGTAGTGAGAGTCCATTTCGAACTTAAGCCTGCAGCACATGAAAAGTAGATAATTCACATTTTTCACAAACTACTCATACATTTTTCACAAACTACTCATCCATTTGAGGACCTTCTTGCTAACCTGATGCTGCTTTATTGCTGTGGTGAGGAACCAGCTAGTATTGGAAACGGAGTACAGTGTGTCACAGAGATTTTGGCTTTTGTTAGTACGGTTTGGCTTGAGAGGCCTGGCAGGGGTTTACAAAAGCTGCTGACTCTCCATTTATCCCAGTTTTATCTATGTACCTGCTAACTTTGTTCCTTTTTTTTTTTTTTTTTACTTCTTTGATGTCATTTTCCTTTTTCCAGCCTCCCCTGAAAATCTTCTAATGTTACTTTCTTGCTTTCCTCATACGGTTGGATTTAAATGAGAGAGTGCACACTGTAGACCAGCTATTTTTGTTGCTTTAAGTCAGCCGTTTGAGTTGATGCTTGTTTTCCTTCCCCTGAGCACAGCCCATCTGAAGAGTCCCTGGCAAGCAGTGTTGTAATGAGAACTTTTCCCATCTCCTTCATGTTGGATGCACATGGGAAATTCTGATCTGCTTTTACCATACCTGCTCAGGATGCTTTCCCTAGGGATCACTGTGCCAATTTCACAGGGTCATAGCATGGCTGGAGGTTGAGGCACCTCTGGAGATCATCTAGTCCAACTGCCAGCTCAGAGCAAGTTCACCTACAACAGGTTGCTCAGGGCGTTGTCTGGTTCTGTTGTGAGTATGTCAATGGATGTAGACTCCACAGCCTCTCTCAGCAACCTGTGCCAGTATCTGACCACCTTCACAGTAAAAAGGTTTCTTCTTATGTTTAACAGCCTGATCAAGCTCAGGCTGAAGGGTCTGTGGTTTCCCAGATCCTCTGTCTTGCCCTGTTTGAAGATGAGGGTGACATTTGCTTTCTTCTAGTCCTCAGGGACATCCCCCGATTGCCATGACCTTTCAGGGGAAACCAAGAATGACCTTGCAACAACATGGGCTAGTGTCCTGAGCTCCTGTGGGTGCATCCCACCAGGCCCTTGTGCATGTCTAGTCTGTTTAAATCTTCCTTGACCCGATCCTCTTCCACCAAGGGTAAGTCTTCCTTGTCTTGGACTTCCCACAGGTCTCATGGGCCCAGGATACTTGAAGGCTGGTCTTAGCAGTAAAGACTGAGGTGAAGAAGGCTTTCAGTGCCTCAGCCTTTCTGGTGTCATGGCTCACGTAGTTCCCACTCCTCATCAGGCCCACATGTTCCCTAGTTGTCCTTTTGCTGATGATATACTGGTCGGAACCTTTCTTGTTGCCCTTCATATCACTTGCTAGATTCAATTCCAGGTGGGCTTTAGCTTTCCTAGGCCCAGCTCTGTATCTTTGGCCAGTGTCTCTGTTATTCCTCCCAGGACACTTGTCCCTGCTTCCACCTCTTGTGTGTATCCTTTTTATGGTTGAGTTTTATGAGGATGTCCTGGTTCATCCATGCAGGTCTCATGATGCCTTTGCTTGTTTCTTGCATTTGGAGATGGACCATTATGAACTTGGAGGAGGTTAACCTTGAGGTTGTGCTTGAGAAAAAATTTAGTAGCTTTTGTGCCATTTAGAAATTGTTCCTCATATCCTTAGTGGTGCTTCTTTAATATTACATCTGCCTAAACTTAGGAGCTCCTTTCTATTTTCTTCATTTGACTGCAACTTTAACCTCTCTTCCTCCCAGTGTAGTGCCATTTCCATGCCACCTGCAACGACATAACTATTCTAGCTGCTTCTTCTATTGCTCCTTTGCAACAGGCTTCCTCATTTGTGCTTGGAACCATTTCCTGAGCCAAAACAGAGTTGCAGTTAATGTTTGGGCTTCCTGCCTTCTCTGGGCAAAAGAAAAGTTTCACATTTCCTCTAAGAAAGGAACTGAAATGCTGGAGATCTGTTGGGACACCTGCATCTTCCTGGTGTGCCAGTGAGCAGCCTGCTAGTTGCCAGGGGACTGGAAGATGGCCCGTGCAGTACCACTGCCTGCTGTTGGTGGTTGTTGGGTCAAGATAACCTGTTAACTGTTCATCTTCATGATCAGTTCTTAGTAATATTTCCTCCATAGTGACAGCAGTGTATTTCATACAGCCTTACCCAAAACCTTTCACACCCCAAGACAAGGAATGCTTAAAATAGGAAAGGACAGCATGAGCCAGTCAACAGAGGGTCTGGATGGCTGTATGAGGGTTTGGCTTTGATTTATTGATGAACCTTCTTGGGAAGAGCTTGTTATAAATGAGGTGTCACTGAGTAGGAGAGGACAGAAGAGAGGAGCATTTGCCTTTATGATAGAGACCTTCATCATGGGGAAGAGTTGCTAACAGGATGAGATGAGGCTGGTTCCAAACCAATGGAGCAAAGGAGTGTCTTGGCAAAGCCTCCTCTGCTCTTCCAACAGTCTGACTACGCAATGATTCCCTTGGTGTTTTGAGGGGTCTCTAGTTTCTTTGCAGCCTACAAACCAGGGGCAGCCTCTCTATCTGTCTGGTGGTGCATAGGACTTGGTGTTTACGAGTACACCCATATCATTAGTGACCCTATCATTAAAAGACTTACAAGCCCAACCCAGCAGGCTTCCTCCAGGCTGCTGGCAAGTCCACTCTGAGGGCAGGAGGTGGGTGTCTCTGTAAGTACTCCCTGCTCTGCTGCTTCTCCAGGCCATGCATGGAGGGCCATGAGCAGAAGTCTCTGGGGGTAGGTCAACCTAAAGAAGGCGGTGCAGGGCACCAGGAGAGTGAGGTGGTCTCTGTCCTGGGGGCTTGCAAGGCACAGCTGGAGAAAGCTGCAGCCGTACTGATGTGTCACAAGGGGTGGCCTTGCTCTGAGCCAGAGGATTGTTCACTAACATCTGTGATAAAACTGTCCCTTACTGCTGCTTCTGATGAAAGGGGAAAGAGGAGGGTGGAAACAGGGTGAGCTGTGAAGAGCTGGCTGCTCTGGTGGAATCACCGGGGAGTAGTATTTCTGTGGGGTAGAATGAATGATGGCTGGACCAGACCGTGCTCCAACGGGCTGACTGCTCATGCCTGAGTATGGTCCGCACTAGCGTGAGAGTCTGTCCCGTCTTCCAAAACTCTCCTGGGATGAGTGCGTGCTACTTGCAGAAAACTGTATCTTATTACAATACTTGATTTAGCAAGAGGGACATGTTTGCCCACTCTGTTGTTTCCAATGAAACCTTTTGCATTGTCATGAAAGCTGGTGACAAACAAGGACACATGGGATGGGAAATTGAAACTCGGCACTGGTTGCTTGTGGCTAGAAACTGGCATCTGCAGACTAGCACAACAAGCAGACACGTTTCTCTCTGCCTGCTTGTTTTGTGATCCTGTCAGGATCACTGTGCTCCTATCAGGGTTGCAGCCAACAGTGTTTTCTCTGCATAAGGAAAGAAGAAAGGGTGAGAAATGCATGTGGAGTGCTGTGAGGCTGAAAGTTTTAAATCCATCTGGAAGTGAGAAGTTCCTTTACCCACTTTTTTTCAATGCCTGTCACTTTTAAATGCTCTTGTTTAACTGCGGGGGCAGGGTGTATTGGGGCACGTGGCCTGCAGTACTAGATCTTGGGGAGACACATCTTTGCCCTGTGGGAGAAGCATTAGTAGCATTCTTCAGAGTAAATATAATTATGTCATGTATTTGTCTGCCAAAACCATCCCAGTCTGGCTGGGTGGACCTGGGACTTAGTTGGTTTGGTTGGTTAGTTAACTGGTAAGAGCAGCCATTCCCCAGTGAAATGTGCTTGTATGAGTGTCTTGCTACTGTACTGCATCCAGGTGACAGATGTCTTCTGCAGGACGTGTAAGAAATATTGACCTTGCTGACCTGATGTATTTACAGCACTGTTCCCCTGTTGTGCCCTGATGCTGGCTAGGTAAGAGCTGAAAGTTTTGGAGCAGCCTGCTCACAGCTGTTCCTCTGGTGAGATTCAGCAAGAAGCATGACTCTCTCTGATCAGAAGAGGAGCCCACAGCCTCTTTAAAGTGGAGACACTGAAAGCAAGACCTTCTGTCTATGTGAAGGTTGCACAAGCCTAGTCTGGGAGTGGGTAGCTGATGTCTTCCTGCTTCAACATAAATCTATTGTGAGGACAGCAGTGAAGAGAGGAGAGAGGGAGTACTTTTTACGGAGCTGTCTTGTACAGTCTGCTCCGTACGGAGTCATGTAATGAAATTTACAGTACATGTAGCTGGCTCTCAGGCAGAAAACCAACAGTATTTCATGATATATTAATTGCTTTATTAAAAGTCATGCATTTATCTGCTTCCTTTCTACAAGTCCTGAGGTACTGGAAATGGGAATGTCTCTCCTATTTCCCATGTGCAGCTTGGTGTTTAGTGTGGGGCAGTTTGAAGCTGACTCCATGTATGTCTTGCTCTTGTCATCTGGCTCTAAGCTTTATCTAATTGCCATTGGCAGAGACAAGTAAGCTGAAAGGGCTTTCCTAGTCTCCCAGAGCGATTCTTTGTCTTTTGGCAGCGAGTTACATTTTTGGATGGGGAGGGGTGAATTTTGAGAGGATCAGCTGTGTGGAAGAAGTGAACAGGGAGGGGAGGAGAGAGGATTTGGCAGGAGGGGAGAAGGATAAGATGAATGAAACTGAATTGAAGACGGAGAGAAGAAGCCAGAGAAAATCATGGACCTAGGCAGATTTCCGGAAGGGCAGTGATTCTTGCTTTTGCTTGGTTTTATCACTTGGAGCTGAGTGCATGTAAAGATTTTATTTCTTGGACTGCTGATACAGGACTGAGAATCACAGAATCACAGAATCGCTAAGGTTGTAAAGGACCTGTAAGATCATCAAGTCCAATCATCAACCAACACCACCCTGCCTGTTAAACCATGGCCATGACCCTTCTAGTTGTGTATCCTTGTGCCGGTTTCAGTCTGCTTATTTGCATGGAGTTGGAAGTTTGAATCTCTTGCAACACTCTCCTTGAATACTTGCAAACAGTGCTCTCCAGAGTCTGGCAAGGCTGCCCTATGGGGTTTTTTGGCCATAGAAACAACACCTAAAAATGGTTACCTTTAAAGGGAAAAGGCATTAGCTATGCAATACAAGTTTAGCATTCCAAAAGAGAGGATTAAAAAGGAAATGAAAAGTTTTCATGGAATTTCAGATTGAAATGTTGATTGTAACTTTCAAAAGCCCCTTTATTAGCATTTGCATTCCTTCCTTTCTCCCCCTTTTATCTTTTCTTGACCCTGCATGCAAGAGAAGGAATGAGGGCTAAATTTATTTTTTCTGTCCCTCTGCTTTTCAAATTATTGCTAACTTTCAAGAGATTGAAAAGTCCTTCAGAACTGTGAATTCTCTTGATTCCTTGTCAGTAAGGACAGGGGAGGAACAGAGTCCAACTTGCCAGGCTGGATCACTGGAACATCTGAAGTGCTTTTTAGAGTGGCAGGTGAGTTATAGGCAGAGTTTGGAAACCTGCCTATGAACAATACAAAACAGTATGTTACAAGTGTTTTGGAAGATTGTCACATTATGTGCTTTTCCCAGGAGTGCACTGGGGTGAGGTTTCCAGGGGTACGGTTGGATTTAAGCCCATGTCTCCCAATGCCAGGGCAGCTTTCACACAGCAGTGCAGCACAGGCCATGCAGAGCATAGGTCTCGAGGAGAAGGGAGGCTTCTTGTGAGAAACTGAGGGAGCGTGAAGAAAACATAACCATTATTAATTCATTGGCATGTATTTGTACCCTTCTCAGAGGTGAGCAGCCCAAGAAAACAGAAAACAATTGTTTGGCAAGGGACATGTAGCCCCGAGCTCTGCTGCGCATGAAGGTGGACAGAGGGGCTTAGTTCATGTCTGGAACCTGGTGCCACAGGAGACGGGCTCTGGGATGGCCCAGGACAGTTCTGGGCATGGAGAGACCACTCTCTTAAACAGGGAAGTGGTTCCCAGCCTGGTTAGCTTGAAAAACTGTCTGTACCCAGAGACCTCAGGTACCTTCCCTGAAGGAGCTCCAGGTGGCCTAGCCAAGAGGAGAAGTTTCTTGTGCCTCTGGGCTTGTTCAACTTTTGTGAGTTCTCCAGATGCTGTTTGGTGCCACTTTGAATGCTTTTGTGCCTTGGTTTCCTTCCTTTTCCTTGATGTCATGTGATCTCAGCTTCTGAAGGTCCCACCCCTTTTGGTCACCATCATCTTTAGCTGGGCATCTGGATGGGATGTTCTCTTCCCTCTACATGTCCTTTTTGCACTCCTATACTGTTGTTGAGATTAATCTTGGGGAAATAGGTCCTGCTTGTTTTCACGAGGGCAGTAGAGAAGGTTTCAGCTCAAATTCTGCATCAAACAAACGAACTCAAATCAAACTTTTGGCTTTCATCTACTGATATACCACTCTTGATAGTGACACAGAACAGTGATATATTCAAAAGGAGCTACTCCGACCTGTTACTGGCAGGAATGATGGTCATTGCTAAATGGCTTGGCTTGTATCACTGCTCTCGGTACCATAAAGAAACAGATGTTCTGCAGTAGCTACATCTGATTCAGTTGTTTTGCCCTGGATGTTAAGAACTGCAATTCTGACATTAAGTATTGCAATAGAAAAATGCTTAGAATGGAGATACTGGGTGCCCTACTGAGGGGGTAGTGCAGCCAGTATAAGCGGGTGTAGCCCAGCCACACTCTGGACATAGCAGGCTTACTGCACATGAAATCACAGTAATATGTGATTTCTCTGTTTCAGCTCTGTGACTCTGTCTCCTGTCCAGATGAGAGTCAACCCTAGCTCTGTCATCATTTCTAGGCTTAATTTAATTGAATTAAACCTGGGAAATGCTGCTTTCCCCCATGCCTTTCCCTCTCTCACTCTTGTTTTATTGCTGCCTGACTGGAGATATCTCTGATGCAGTTAAAATACATGGTTTTTGACTGTCTCCCCTAGACTTTGAAAGCAGATGATTTATATCCTCTATGTAGCAACTTTTTCCATGTCTGAAGCCTACTGTTACGGCTTCCCTCTATCTTTTCCACCCTGAAGCCTTTAGGGTTTCTTAGCAGGTCACACCCCTTTGATCCCTGGTCTGTGCTGCTCACTCTCTGGCACCTTTCCTAAGAGCAGTGCTTGGAGCTGGAGTCTTTTTTCTGGTGTTCGTGTTGCTGATGATGAGAACCACAGGCTGATCTGAAGTCCCAGTGCAGGCATGTGGAGTGGGGCAGGAGTGCGCAGTCCGGTGTCGACCTCTGCACACTTGTTGTGTGTGGTTTCTGTCCTGGAAGTGCAGACAGCTCATGCCTCGGTGAAGTATTTCAGCACAGAGCCACTCTACCTCATTCCTTGCTTGTATTTTCTGAGCAGGGAACATGCCTGGAAGGAAAGAAAATACACAGAGAACATGACAGTAATGATGGGTAAATGATGGGATTGTTCAGCCTTTCCCCTCACCTAAAGTCGGTGGGAAATTGTCACCGATGCAAAGCAAGTTGCTGAATCAGGAGAGATGGCAGTGGACACTCTTGGCTCCTGAAGGAGTCATCCATGCTTAGCCCTTGGTGTCCTTTTGGTAGATGGAGGCCTGGTAGCTGATAGTTCCACTCTGTGCACCTGGGAAGTAGAAAATTCGTGCTCTTCCTGGCTGCCAGCAGCGGGATGCATTTTTAAATGTGCCCCCTCACCCCCCCATTAAATATCTGCTCTTTGTGCAGGGAAACCTGCTCATGGATGGGACTGAAAGTGCCAGAACACAAATAGGACAGAGGTGTTGCTGGAGAGGTCGGCTCTTAAGAGTCTGTGGAACCACACCCAGGAGATAAGGTGCCCATCAGTCTTCTCTCAGGTCTTCCTCAGGGTATAAGGAAAATAAATTACGGGTCTGTATGCCCTCCGGCTCCTGGCACTATCAATGCCAAGGTCATCAAATAGGGTAAAAGGCAGAATAAAGTGCTGCCAACGTCTTGAGTTTCTAGACTAGTAGGTCTGACCTGG
This sequence comes from Podiceps cristatus, assembly GCA_000699545.1. Classification (NCBI taxonomy): domain Eukaryota; kingdom Metazoa; phylum Chordata; class Aves; order Podicipediformes; family Podicipedidae; genus Podiceps; species Podiceps cristatus. Next base: position 26,872 of record KL263549.1, read on the forward strand.
CTGCTGTGACTCTCCCCAAATACTGTGCACCAGAGGAGAAGGTGCTTTCATTTGGGTCTGGATTAGGCAACCATATATCCAGGTTTCCTCAAACATATTTCACTTTTTCCATGTAATTATTTTGTCCATGAGCAAGATAAATTAATCCGGAATTCAAAAATTTCATGCATAGTGCAGGCAAATCTGTAACCTTAGGGTAAGTGAGATGCAGTGGGGCAAGTGGGAACAGGCTGGCCTATGGTGAAGCACATTTTCAGTCAGTTGGACATGCGTATTCCCGCTTGTTTTGTCTGACGTTTCCTGGAGAGTAGTAAATACGCCACAGCATAGCTCTCTGGAGACTGCTTCTGAGTGCTGCAGACACCTCTAGACTTCTTAGCCCTTTTAGGAGCTCACACCTTCGGCAAGGAGCTAGGGCCTTTGCAGTCAGGTCTCATGGATGAGTCACGAAAAGCTCAGTTTTCACAAGTAAACTCGTAAAAGACACAGAGCTGAAGCAGAACAAAGTCCCTTTGGTGCTGCTGCATTGTGGTGGACCTGGATTCTCCATCTTTAACTGTCTGTTCTTTAGAGGTCACATAAGCATTTCCACGTTCATGTCTGGTAAGCACGAAATGGCTGAGTAAGGTGTGCATAAGGGTATCAAAATAGCCCTGTGGTTTTCTGGCCACCTTTTCAGGTGCCAGGAAGAGGAATCCTACCCATTCTGAGCACTGGGCTGAAAATTGCTACTGCTTTGCTCTTTTATCTTATAATATCAGAGCCAACTGCTGAGCCAAGGACAAATATGACTATGTCCTAAAAAAAAAGGAATGAAAGGTCTTGCAAGCAGCAAACTTAGAGATCAATTCTAGGTTGACTTCCTTCTGGTCTCTTCCCTGCCTGAGCTGTTGCTGACTGAGCTTGCTGCATTTGCTACTTAACCTGTGTGTACACATAGGGCTAGTTCCAGGCACATTTTCCAGCAAAGCCTGCACTCTGGGCCAGTTGTCTGAAGCCCTATTGCTTGCAAGGGGGCTGGACCAGACAAAATTTTCACTGAGAGTCTGGATTCTAGCAAGAGCTCAGTTCTTAGCATGTGAGGGAAGATGCAGTTGTGACCTCTCTCTGCCTCCTTCTGCTGTATTATGGAGCTTGGACAAGAGATGAAGATCTTATTTTGAAACCAGCTGGCATGAAGGTTCCTCTGCTCTATAGTTGAGGATGTCTACATAATCAGATCTGACTCTCGGGTTAGTCCATGTTGTGTCCTTCTTTCAGCTCAGAGCTAAGCACCCAGAAATGCCTGTTGTGAGAGGCTTCGGGGAATCATTTAAAACTATCTGCATGTCCTTGCTGTATCTCTTATTGCATTGCCCTGCTTAGAGAGGCAGGGGAGCTGCTTCCTCTGTTTATGCTAGCGGTGAGGAGCTATGAAGCAAATGGATGCATTTTACGCTATTTCATATAGAGCACTGCATGTTCTTTTGTAGGATGGTAGTGCTCCCAGTCCCAGGGTCGCACATCTCAATATTGGCAGAAGGTATAAGAAACACTCTCCAGCCTGGAAAAGCTTGTGCTGGTTTCCCTCTGCAGCCTGGTAAGCAAAGGTCTGAGGAGTGCTCGTGGGGATCTCTGTATCCTACTCCAGGACCTCTTGGCAGCTTCAGAAAACAATCTCCTTAGTGTTCTTTGTTGGAAGAGGTGTGAGTAACAACTACAAGGTCCCAGGACTTGGCCTTTGAGAGCTGGGTGAGGGCAGGATAGTGCTAAACATTCCTTGCATCAGCTGTATGGTTAGAAACATACAGACATGTACAATCTGTGGCATCTCCCTCCATCCCAGTTCCCCCTCCCCCTACAGAGAGGCTGGTGATACTGGGGATTAGGTCAGGCTGATGGGGAGGGAAGGCAGGAGTCTGATTCTTGGATTGCAAAGGCTGTGCTGCCTTCCTTCATTCTCCAGGACGCAAAGGGCTCTGTGCTGTGCTGGCAGAGGACTGATGGTCCCTTCATCAGTCCCATTCATCCTTTTGTCAGTTCAGCATCAGTCTCGGTGCTGGGATAAGTCACCAGAGCCCTGAGCAGCAGGTGAGGGGGAATCTTCTGCCTCTTTGACCAGGTAAGAGGGACCCAGACCTCAGCTCCAGCTGCTTCATGAGATGGGGATATACTGCCTGTGGGCCCTGCCCAGCATGCAGGAGCGGTCTGTGTGCCCCTGCCACGGACACCCTGGCTCCTTGCTGCCCCGCAAGCAGTGGGGTGAGCTAGGGACCCCCGAACCATGGCTTCAGGCCTTGCCCGGTGCTGCACACCCATGCCGGCTGACCCTGCTCAGAAAAGGCTGTGCAGGAAGAGACCCTGTGTACACTGGGGCCAGCCCTCCAGTGCAGGGAGAAAGCTAACCCTGTTAGTCCTAGAAACATCCAGGGAAAACATATTGTTAAGGGGCTATGCAAAGCATTTAATTTTGAGGCTCTATAAAATGCACAATTATGTCCCTTTTTTTTGAGGTGATGATGCAAATTTTTGCAATGAAAAACAGTTCTGTCTTGTTGACAAAATGTTGGTGCATTTTCCCTCACTTTCTCCCCCTGCCCATCCCTTATACCAGTTGCAGTTTGCAGTTTTGAAAATGTTTGCCCCTCCAAACAGCAGTTTTCATGGAATGAGGAAGAAATGTGTTGTCATCGCTCCCTGTTGGAGGAACAGATAGGAGAGCTGAGCCTGCAAGACAAACCTCAGGTTGAAAGTCCACATCACCTGAGTATGCATCTTGGTATGTTCCCAGTGGCATTTTTAGGGCAGTACAGGATACACATGGCTGAGATCCAGAGGCCCTAAAATCACAGAAACACAGAATAGTTGAGGTTGGAAGGGATCTCTTGAAATCATGTAGTCCAACCCTCCTGCTCAAAGCACAGTCAACTAGAGCAGCTTGCCCAGGACCATGTCTGGTCAGGTGTTAAGTATGTCAGAGGATGGAGACTCCACAACCTCATTGGGCAACCTGTGCCAGTGTTTGACTACCCTTACAGGGAGAAAAAAAGAACCCAAAACAAAACCAAAACCCTAGTTTTCACTAGTTTTCCTTTTACTGCTGCGGTACCTGTAGGAACCTTTCTTGTTGCCCTTCACATCCCTTCTCAGACTCAACTCCAGGTGGGCTTTAGGTGGGCTAAGCCCAACGCTGCATCGTTGGACAGTGGTCACCTTCTTCTGCCTGGTGTCCCTGTCTGTTCTGCACTATGGATGGTGGTAAAGGAGAGGAGACCTGGAAGGAAACCAAATAGTTGTGACTGGCAAAACCTGAAAAAAGAGAAGAGGGAAATGAATATTTTAAAATGGGAAAGGAGGACCCTGCAGAGGAGACTGCCCCCTGGCAGATCCCACCACCCCAGGATGGGCCTGGGGAGGTTGGGGATGCCCAAGGCTCTGCCTGGTGCTGTGAGTGGAGGGGAGCCCTGCTACTGTCAGGATCTCCTCGTCCAGCTCCCTTTTCCTGTGGAAGTGGTAGCCTGTGTGACCAGGGCCAGGAGGAGGCTGATGAGAAGGTCCTGCGGTCTGATGGAGCCTTGAATGTGGGAGGCATGTGGAAAGTGCAGCCAAAGGCTCAGCAGCTTTGGAAGAACTGAGAAAAGTTACTTATACACCAGGGTCTCCTGCTTGCCACGGTAAGATGGGGGAGAGGGGTATCCCATGGAGGTGCCTTCTGCTCTAGGGAGGATTTTGCAGCTAGCTCCCCATGGCCCATGGAGTCAGCTCTGATGGCCCTGCAGCTCCCGCTGCCTCTGCCCCCAGCAGTGAGCAGACATGCCTCCTGATGTGGGGGTGGTGGCCAAGCGTGAGAGGGACACGGAAGTGTGTCAGCATGGCACGGCTTGGGTGGACTAGCGTGACGTGAAATTAGCTGAAGTGGAGCGTGGGGGTCATCAGGGAGCTCAAAGGCCCTTATGGGGATGGAAGGGGCTGTTCTGCTGCAGGACTCACCCAGGATGGGAGGGGATTCAAGGGGGCCCTGCCTCCAAGGGTGAGTGGTGGGAAATGCTGCCGGTGACCCAAATGGCCAGCTCTGCTCACTGCCAGGAAGCTCTTCCTGTTCTATGAGGGAGCTGTTGTGAGTAGCTGACCATCTTGCAGGAGTGGAGAATAAAGAGGAGAGACCAGTCATCTCTGCCTGGTACAGGAGTGCAGCAGGTAACATTATGTTGTTCTTCCGTAACAGGCACTCGGGAGCTGCTGAAGTACAGCTAAGTAGAGGAGCGTTTTGCCCAGCACAGCTCTCCCCAGCATCTCTATCTGGGCTGCTGCTTGGCTCTCTGTGCATCTCACTGCAGCTGTGTTCGGCAGCGGCACCTGGCACTTTTCCATCACAGGCGTGCCGTGGCGCTTTGGGCCACACCGCCGCTCCTTCTGGGAGCAGGAGATGTGTCAGAAACTGGCATCTCCTTGCGCTTGTTCGGGAGACCCTTGTCTCCCAGACAGCATTTGCAGAGCTGCCTTCTCTGACACCTGTAGAAGGAGGCAAGCCCAGATTTTCGCCAGCTGCACCAGAACAGGTTCTCTGAGACCCAGATGGGAGATGCTGTATAAACCATGCCTCTTCCCCTTGCCTGAGCGTCTTTTGCCCAGCTCTGCCTTCATTGTGTTGCTTTCTGCTCTTCTTGTTAAATGGAAGGAGCGGAGGTGTCCCTTCCAGCCAGTCCCCCTGCTCCACCTTCAGCCCTGGAGAGTGGACACGGCACACAGTCATATCCTCTCTCCTGGGAACGAATATGGCATTGCATCTAGCAGAACAAAGGGTGGAGGGTGGTCAGGATGGTTAAGAACCAGATGAGGAGTGAAGAAACCAACCCTTTCCTTCCAGAAAGGTAGAGGGAGGAGAAGTGACTGGAAAACCTGCTGCTTTAAGAAAAAACCAAGACTTGTAGCTGTAGACTGGGGGCCCTTCTGCCCTGCCATGCAAGCACAGGAGCTGAGCAAAGAGTCTGGGCCAGGACTGCTGGTGGGAAAGGGCTACCAGTGGCCTGTGGTGGGTTCCTACATTGTCCTGACAGTGGTGGGAAGGCAGATCTGTGTGAAGGGGACCTGCTTGGGGGCTAAGTGTCTCTGTAATCATTTTAGTACTTATACACCCACCTATGCATTTGGTACTGGGCCTGCATTTATATGTAACACAGCATTTGGTGTGTTGAGAGCTCTGATCGAGAACTTCCAAGAATGGTGGCCACTTTCCTTTGCAGGGATCTTCTTGTAGATGCCATAGCTTGCACTAATAGTTGAGATCTGTCAGAGCCCTGGCCATGCTGTTCTCCGGCTGGCTGGAAGATCGTCTCTTGCGGAGGAACCACATCTTGTCCAGTGCACGGCTTGTAGCAGACAGGCTGTGCACACAGGGGCTTGCTTTACTTAGTAAAGTCATGAGATTTTTCAGTTGTAAATCATAAGGTTTCATTATGATGTGGTGGCACTGTGACCTTGGTTCTCTCCAGTTCAGCCTCTTGTTCAGAGTAGAACTATTATGAACATTAGATCAAGGAGGATATGTATTTGTCTAATCAAGTCATGGAAGGATTTCCAGGGATGGATACCTATCACCACTTGAACAACTGCTAATGCAGAACACTCCTCCATGCTCCTTCCAAACAAGTTTTTCCTTATGTCCATATGTCTGCTTTATTTGGGTTCAGCATCTCTCACTGTACCAGACACAGTCTGCTGGTGCTGCACCTGTGCAGGCTGTTTTTGCCATATTTTATCCTGAGTTTTTTCTTTTAATGGTGACTTTTCTGCTGTGACTGCAATCATGTGAAGAGGGACGCTGTTCTGCCAGGATTGTCTTTGCCAATTTTATGATATTCCCAGTCATATCTTGCTTTGCTGTCTGAATTGTAGATGCTTTGAAGTCTATTCCTCTGGCAGCTGAGCCTTAATTCTACAAATTGAAATAAGAGAGATCTGTCTGTCCTAAGCACTGTCCAAACTTGGGCATTTTATTCCTTTTTTTACTTTATCCCTTGTTCACCGTTAACATTTTACAGGTAGCCTGCATGGGATGTCCGTACCTTGCTCTGTGTTCCTGCTCTCCATAGGAATGATATTACAATAATGAGTATCTCCCGTGGGCTTGGCAACTCCTTTCTGCAGAGGAGCCTTGAACCTCCAGACCATGCTCTCTCTCTCCCACCTCAAGAGCAGTTTAGCTAGAAGTTCCTTGGAACCGGGCTACTAGTTTCCTTTTGGAAAGATAATGTTCCTGCTGTAAGAAGGAACTGCTGTATCCAGACAATACAGTGATTCCACCAGCCCGCCCCCTCCACCTCGCCCCCACCACTGTGCGTAAATCGAATCCCTAAAGCAGCAAAGGGAGTGAAGTTGTTCAAGAACACTGCGCCTCTGGGGCTGTTTGGGGTGCTGGCAAGTTGCATATAGTCTCAGTTTGCTTTCTGCCTGTGAACATTCATTCTTCCATGATTAACTTCCCAGGATTGCTGCTTTCTTTTTCAAATAACTGCATTTCTTTGGTTTTGTTTGGGATAGGTAGCCCCCACTGTATCAGAGATCCTTTGCACCTAATGTTTTCTGCATGAGAAATTTAATCAGCTAAGAATATGGACAAATACAGGGTTAACATAGGTAAAACATGCCAAGGTAAAAGTAAGCGACAAAAATGACTGTCAAAGCAACTAGTGATCTGCCAGGACTAATTTTTTTACAGGCATGTGTATTTGTCCAAGGTGGGGTTGGCTCTGAGCTGTGTCAGTGTATTGCGAGGAGGCCAGGAATAGGAGAGGACTTGTGTCCTCTAGCACTATTCACAGCCCAGATCTTCCAGTGCGATGTGGGATGTGAGCTTTGTGGATCTTTGTGTTGATGGGTGCTTGAAAAGCTCCAGTTCGACTGCCCAGAATCAAGAAATACCGATTCCTGGCATAAAAATAGCCATCCCAGGAGGATGCAATACCATGCCAGAAACAGGGACATTTTGGTTTAAAATTGCTAAGTCCCCTGCTTATCAGGTAATGATGCACTTGTCTTCCTGCCATTGCGTGCATGCATCCCTTCAAACATTTACCCATGTGAGTGAGTGGTCTAAGTTTTGCTGTAACTCAAAAGCTGCTTGGTTGGATTCCCCTCCCAAACTGGGCTGTCGTTCATCCAGCATCACTGATAACACTGTTCACCAAATGCATGTTAAACAGATTGATATGGGGCAAAACCAAGCCCTCTCCTAGTCTTTGTCTATATCCCCAGCTGATTGTGTGGGGCTCTCTTTCACCGTAACCTTCTTGTCTGATCTGCATTTATTTTCTTTTGGGTAGTAGGATCTTCTCACCATCCCTGCCATGTACATTTTACTGTTTAGATCTTGTGGAAAGAGCATAAGTGAATAGTCTGAATTGCCTTTTCTGCCCAACACTGGCAGTTTCTTATCTGAAATCAGTTGCATCCGTTCCATTGAGCTTCTCTGCTCTCTGTGGGAAGGGATTCCTGTGTTTAGCATGTTTTATGTATCTCATTTAATCACCATTTGAAATGCTGTCTGTCAGAGGGCTGTGGTGCAGTTATAAACCAGACATCCAGAACATCATTGTCAGTGGGAAAAAACACAAGTGACTCTGACTGTTCCTGTGATCTGTCAAGCCTCTTTTTTCCATTGATGTGAGCAAAATTTAGGCTCACTTTTGGTCCTAAACCACCTGAGGGCTAAATGAAGCATGCATCCAGACTGGCTTGCTCACTCACCATCTTTCAGGCTTTCCTCACCCAGGATGATGTATCTTTCATGCTTCCAGAGCTCTGTGCTACGGGGATTCACCTCCTCTTAAACTTGCTGCCATGTGGCCCTGCCCCAGTGACAGGAACTGCTGGTACATGCACAGCCCAGCTGCTGGTGATGGAGAGAGCTGCCTTCTCTGCGCTCTCCTCTTTCCATTGGAGATGTGCAATGGGTGCAGAGACAGGTCATGCCAAAGGGGTGAAGACCAGCAGAGAAAAAAGCAACCGCTGCTTGTTGTCTGAGGGTTGGTGCGAGAAGCCCAAATGGGGAGGGTGAGCTTGTGCTGGGGAGAGACGAGCAGGGGGACAGCTTGCTGGGACAGCTGGTCCTTATGTCACGGGGCTTTGTGTTTCTCCCCTTGCAGATGTCGTGGCACCCACAATACCGCAGCTCCAAGTTCCGCCATGTGTATGGCAAAGCTGCCAGCAAGGAGAAGTGCTACGACTGCGTGCCCATCACCCGCAATGTCCACGACAACCACTTCTGTGCCGTGAACCCCCACTTCATTGCGGTGGTGACTGAGTGTGCGGGCGGAGGGGCCTTCCTCGTCATTCCCATCCACCAGGTGAGCTGTGCCGAGGCAAGCTGGCTTTTGGGAGCCTGGAGGAGAACCGGGCTTTCTAGGGAGCCAGATCACACAGAGGATATTCAGTTAATGCTGTTGCCCGAGTTGCAAAATGATGGAAGGGGGCCCCAGGTGCCCTGGCAGGTGATTCCTGGGATGTGCGTATTTACATGTGTTACATTGCTGCTTGCAGATTTTTAACAGCTTCCTTCGTTTTGTATCTCATTTGCCTTTCTTGTATAATCAGCAATGTTTGTCTCCTAGGAGAAACTGCAAATAAAAAAGCAGTTAGTAGATACAGAGGGCAAAAACTGAAAGGTGCTTTAGTGGCACGGCTTCAGCTGTGACCAAAGGAGAATGTGGTATGTTTTGCTCTGCCTTCTACTTTGTGAAAGAATGGAGACACGGTTATCAGGCAACGAAGCTCTTAAGCTTCAAGCACTGTTGCTGGAAAAACTTCTCTTTCAGAAACAAATCCCATGTTTATGGGTTTTGATGACTTAGGGATCTGATGAGAGAGAGAGAAGCTGCTGTCTGATGTTTATTGCTTCAGAAAAATTAGGCATGCACTAATGTGGATTAACTTCAATGTGAGATTATGGGCTCTCTGGAATCAGGGCAGTACAGATGAAAGGCAAAAGTTCAGCCTTTAATTAAAAGTTAATTGATGGTGTTATTGCAATGCCAATTTTTCAATATATATTTGCTAAGGATGAAAGTGAACTGGCTATGCTTGAAGAACCTAGCACAGTTCCCGGCCCTTCTAGACTTTGTTTATTCAGCTCCTTCACAACTGGTGCTGTTCAGAGACGGTTCTTCTAAAATTAACCACTACCCTGTTTTTCTTGACTGAGTCGCTTCTATCCCCTCGACCATGATCTGTTGAGGCTGAAGAACTTGTCTTTATCACTGAGCTGCATCTGTTAGCAGGCAGCTTGACAGGTGACTGTGGGACGTGGGGTGGGACCCAGCTCTCAAAGTGTTGGCAAAATGAGCTGAAGGTGCTTGTATGGCTTACTGTTCATTCTCCTGTCTTCTCACCTCTTCTCAGCCTGGCTAGTCTTTAGTAGCAATTCTTCCATTCTTAACACCTGCTCAGATACTCCACCCAGTTCTGAAATACTGCTTGCAGAATTCAAAGGTAGGGTAGAACTAGAAGATACAGAAAAAGGGTAATTAAAGTACATCAGTGAAAATGTGAAATTGCTTTCATGTGAGAAAAGACTTTGTGGGTTAGGCCTTAATCAGCCTGGGGAAAAAGACAAAGGAGTGAGATATATAAAACTGTGAAGAGGGTGGTGAAGAAGCATAAGGAGCAATTCTTCTTGATCTGCGTGGTAAAGAGGATCCTGGAGACCAGGGAGCAGGATCAGGGAGATCATGGACTGTTAGCAGCAGATGTGAATGCTTCTGCAGTTCAGATGTGGAGCTCACTGCTCTGGATGCTGACGATCCTGGAAGAATTAAGAGGTTCAAAATAGGATGGAGTTACAGAGAGGAGTTGGTTTATAAACTGTTCATATGCAGGTCCCTAGTTTAGGAGGTCTGTTGAGGGTTGAGCTTTGGTGGTAGATCAGGGAAAGGATCTGTATGTGCTGTGCTTCATACAGCTGTTCTCCAAATACCTATTCTTGACCCATGCTGGGGGGAAGAGCAGCCTCAGCCACTCACAGAGCAGGGTTCCCTGAGTTTGGGGGCTGCAATACCACTACTTTTTTTCATGATACACTTCCAAACTGGTCCCACTGTGTGAAAAGTGGCAGCTTTCGACTTGTGCTCCTGGTGGTGGCATTTGTGGTTGCTGTGTCCTCCTGTGGTGGTGGCCCATGGCAGACGGCATACTGGGCTCTTGGCTGTGCCCCTGGCTGCCAGGACACTGAAGGCAGCGTGGTCTGGAGACATGTGCCCAGGACAGCATTGCCCTCTCATGATGGACAGCTTTTGACAGGTTACCTTTGACTGGATCCAGTCATGGTTACTTTTGACTGGATCCACAGGCAGCAGCCACATCCCAAGCATGCCACAGCGTGGAGGAAAAGCCCAAGAGCCAGGACGTCACATTTAACCGTAGAGGGAGATGGTAGCCAGGACAGGGAGGTCTGTGCTCTTCTGGGAGGATTAAGAACCTCCTTGGGGAGCTGCTCTTGTCCCTCCAATGCTTTTTTGAGTTCATTCTGCCTGTGCTACTGGAGGGGCTGTCTCAGGATGAGCTTGAATGCAGGCTCAACCTTGCTCCGTTGAACTGTACCTGCTTGCTTGCTTGTTGTGCTCCTCTTCTGCTGAGTCATGGTCACCGAGCTCTCTCATCTCTCAATGAATAAATGGCACTTCTTGCCTTCTGCACCATTCCCCCTCTCTGAGAGCCTGGGGGTGAGTCAGGGAATAGAATAATCCGGGCTGGGAGGAACCTCCAAATGCCATCTAGTCCAACCCTCTGGCCATGAGCAGGGCCATCTGCAACTAGATCAGGTTGTCCAGAGCCACATCCAGCCCAGCCTTGAATGTATCCAGGGATGGGGCTTCTACTGCTTCTCTGGGCAACCAGTTCCGGTGCTTCACCACCCACATTGTAAAGAATTTCTTCCTTATATCTAGTCTATGTCTCCCCTCTTTCATTTTAAAACCGTTCCCCCTCGTCCTGTCACTGCAGGCCCTGCTAAAAAGATTCTCCCCCTCTTTCCTATAGGCCCCCTTTATGTACTGACAGGCCACAATCAGGTCTCCCCGCAGCCTTCTCTTCTCCAGGCTGAACAAGCCCAACTCTCTCAGCCTGTC
>KL263549.1:38071-75352 GCA_000699545.1 Podiceps cristatus
GGGTCTCACCAGAGCAGAGCAGAGGGGCAGAATCCCCTCCCTCGACCTGCTGGCCACGCTGCTCTTGATGCAGCCCAGGGCACGGTTGGCCTTCTGGGCTGCCAGCGCACATTGCCAGCTCATGTCCAGCTTTTCACCCATCAGTACCCCCGAGTCCTCCACAGGGCTCCTCTCAATAAGATGGCCCATTAAAGCCAAGTGGGTGGAACGGCAGCATTATCTCATCAGAGGGGGAAGTGGCTGTGGCCACAAGGCTGCCTGATGCCCAGAGCAGGCTGAATGCCTTTGTAAATCTTGCAAGCCTGAGGAGGCATGGGCTCAGTGACTGTAACTGGGAGATGAGCTGCTTTCCCACAGTGTGCCCTGGCTACAGATTGGTGCTTAACACAGATGTGTTGGGGAAGTGCATGCCCGTGTGCCAAAGAAGGATCTTGACTCAGAGGGAAATTTTGTGGCCTTCCTTGGAAAGAGAAAGGCCTGTGTTTTCCTTCTCTGATGTTGAGACTGCATCTGTCTCTTCCTTCGCTCCATAAAGCAAAAGAATAACAAAATGAGAGCAAAGTCCTGAGAGACAGAGAGATGTTTGTGTCCAAGTCTTTGCAGTCTCCTGTCTTTCAATGTGTGTGCAGCAGGTGTGAAAGCGAGGATGTCTGCGGTTGTGTAGACCGCCTAGACACCAAGCCTGCTCCTTCGTTTCTGGGAGCAAGAACTATGAAATGAAACCTGTGATGACCCCCCAGGCCTTACCTGACTGATGCTATATGTGAGTGCTGTGCTGTGCTGCGATGTGATGACAAGGTGTGTAGTGCCCTTTGGAGAACACCTGAGAAGTGGGGCTGACCCATCTCACAGTAATCTACCCTGTACAAATCTGCTGGGAGAATTTCAACAGCTGCTGCACTAGAAGCAATTTTTTGTCAAGGAACTCCAATTTTAGCTACTTTTCAGAAATGCTTGGAGTTTAGAAAGCGAGTGGTTGAAAAATTACTCATTTGCAAGCACTGTGAATAGCCATGGAAGCTGGATACCGCTGCATGAATGACGACACACTTAGTTACTGAAATAGTTTGTGATCTGTGGAATGAAATGTCCTCCCCACATTGAAGAGCTTTACTTCCATATGCACGTGTGAGTCTGAGACCAACAGCCCTACCAGCCATATGTCTGTTGGCAGCCCGGGGGTTGGTGTGCTCTGTGGGTCCTGCTCTGTCCCAGGGCTGCAGGGTTGCACTGGGGCAGGTGGGATGGGTGGTCTGGAGAGCGAGAGCTCCTTTTCCAGGGACAGTTGAGCCAGCTGCACACCTGTGGGTAGGAGAGCCTTGCAGGATGGGGCAGGCAGAGCAGGCTCAGAGCAGCCTGGGAGTCTCCCAAACGAAGTGGGAGCAGACAGGCAGCCAGCTCTGGGAGGGGATGGAGTTCCCATGGGGATCAAGGGATGCCTGGGGAGCTGGCTGCCCAGCCCATTGAGTTGCCAGATTGAAACCAAGCCCTGAAGCCTGCAAAAGGACACCGTGGGTGGAGGAACTCTGCTTATTAAAGGTCTTTTATCTCTCTTCTGGCTTCCCAAGTCACTTTGTATTGTCACAGTTATAAAAGGGAATTGTTTTAGACTGTAGTCTAAAAAAGCAGAGTCTTTTACATTTCAAAGCCCCTTGGGTGTTCACTTTAAAGCAGGTTAGTCCCAGTCTATGTGACAAACTTCCCAGTGAAGCCAGAATAGTTACCCATCCTGTCCTGTTCTGCATTCAAAACCATACAAGTTTTCAAGGGTGGGAAAATTACACCCCAGCGACATCCAGGTTAGGGCCAAGAGCTGATTCCCCTTGGCTGCACGCTCTGAGGGCCCACCTCTGGAGAGCTGCAGGGAGTACACCAACAGAAGTGTCTGCTTTCCGGGAGAGCACGCATTTGCATTCATTTTGATTTACAAAACTTCCAGGTGGAATAAAAGTAAGCAGGTAAGCATCTCACCAGCTTGCCACCGTGTCTCTCTCCTTAGGCGACTGACCTTTGCTCTTGGACAGATGTCTGGGATGCAAGGTGGTTGCTGGAGCTCCTCATGCTTCTCCTGCTCCTGACAGGGAGAAGCAAGTGCTTCTTCAATGTTAATAAATTCCCCTGCACCCTTCCTAGGACGTAGTAAATACAGCGACCTGACTTTGTGGCAGGGGCTGTGCCCGCGGTGTGGGTTTATCCTGATGCAACACAGCCCCCGCGTGGCACAACGCCCTCAGTACGCCTTGGGGCTCTTCCTGCAGGATTTTTCCGGTGAAGATGCCGCCGAACCGTGGCCCCTTTTTTGAGAGCCGGAATGTTGATTGAGTCTGGTGAATGGCTGAATTTGAAAGAAATAGATAGCTTGTTGAAAGAAAAAAATGCATTTGTAATTTGTGTCACAAATGTCTTTTTGCCTAAAAGATAAAATAAATGCTAGCTGATGAGATTCAAAAATAAAAGCTAAATCATTATTTTCTTGCTTATAGGAAATGTCTTCTGAAAGAGATTGTTTTTTTTTTTTTTTTTTTTTTTTTTTTTTTGTGTGTGTTGTGGCTGGTTTGTTTGTTTGTTTTGTGTGTGTGTGTGGTTTTTTTGTTTTGTTTTGTGTGGGTTTTTTGTTTTGTTTTGTTTCCCTCCAAGTTCTTTAAAAAATGTGGAAGATTCAACTCATTTATAAGTGTTTCACTTCTCGTTTTTTTCTGGTGTCTGAACTAAATACTGCCTTCTGACTTCAGCAGTCTTGGTTGCTGCATGTGTGCAGATCTCTTGATGGCAATGTGTACTTAGGAAGGCCCGAGCACTTCTTTAATTTCTTGTCAGTGGTATTGTCAAGACGTACCTTGCAAGGATGGCAAAACCCCATTTTCAAAAGATAGAGAGCACCCAGGGCATTTGGAGTGTAAGAAGCAGAAAGGTTTCTTGCTGGAGCTGGCTTGAAACGTCCTTGAAAATGTCCTCTAATTCCATGACTCACCTTAGGTTTGATGATATTTGTTTTTTCCAGACAGGCAAGCTTGACCCACATTATCCCAAAATATGTGGGCACAAAGGGAATGTTCTGGACATCAAGTGGAACCCGTTCAATGACTTTGTAATAGCTTCATGTTCAGAAGATGCCACAGTAAGTATACCAGCTTGTACTCTGTCTTATTACCTGGGGAATGTGCTTTTGCGGGAAAGAAATAAAAACGAAACCAAAAGGCCCATGGATGAGATGTGAAACCATATGTACACTTATAAAAATGTCAGGCAAGAGTAAGCTTCCTGTCTTTTTCTTCAGGCCAGACCTATGTGATCCCTTCCAGATGATGTACCAAAATCAGTGTGAGGAGGAAGATCTATTTTGTGGGGGCTTTCATCTCTTTGGGTTTGTTTGCATGAGAAAAACAGAATATGAATTTAAAATGGAGCAACTATTCAAGTTTAATTGCTATGAAACTCCTCCTTTACATTAGAATGAAAACTTCAACACAACATAATCTGGAACAGCTATTTCGGATTAATTCCCCTCAGAGCATGTTTGAGCTTGTTCCTGTACTCAGTTGCTCTGTGAAGTCATGCTGGATCAGTTATGGGGTGGCTGAGGAACCTGCGTCATACTATTCTGCAAAAGGCATTAATGAAATGAGCATTTTCCTACTGAAACCACTGAAGGACTTCAGAGAAGGGTTCATGCTAATGCAAATTTATAAAAAGATATATCTTATATAAGATATAAAAAGATACATCAGATTTAAGTTTTGGGCAGTAAGTGGTTTGGCTGAAGTTAGTATAATTAAGATGCAGTCACATTTTACTTCTGTGAAGGTGCAGACTAGTTATTAGGAATTGAAAGATTAAATTCATATTTGTAGGAGACAGTTTAGCCCTTGTCTACCCACTGAAAGGTTGCTTCCCATGTCCTGTCAAAGTGTAATGTTGGCTTCTGTGATAGTGAGAACATCTAACTACTGTGCTTTTTTTCAGAGATCCCACATGTATTTTCTCCCACTGCGTATATTCACCCTCTGCCACACAGTATCGAGGAAGTCTTCCTTGTCATTTCCCCCAGCCCTGGCTTGGTGCACATCCTCTGCCATTTCAGCTCTGCCAAATATCACTCGTGAATTGGAAATCTAGGCTTTTTGAATTGCCCTTCCTCTTTAGTGACTTGCCTCTGTTTCTTTGGATATTCATGTCTTTTTTTGAAGGCTTCTTTCAATTTCTAGGCTGCCTATGAGGGTTTTATTTTATCTTCCAACCTGTATCCCAGGTTTTCATGCTGTCTCAGAAGGGGCTTGTGGCAGGAAGGCACCACCATGACCTTTCTTTTGAGCCTCAGATGAAGAATGAACACAAGGTTCAAATCTTCCTACCGTAGTTACAGAATCACAGAACCATTCATGTTGAAAGGGAGCTTGGACAGTCTCTATCCCCACCTCCTGTGCAGGTCTGTGGAGCTAAGTCTTGAAAACCTTCAAAGGTGGAGAATTCACCACCTCTCTGGGCAACCTGTTCCTCTTCACTGCTCCCATGAGGAAATTTATTTTCTTATACACAATCAGAACCTCCCCAGAGTAAGTTAATGACCGCTGTATCCCATCCTCCCACTCTGCACTTCAAGATACACCCTGGCTCTATTTTGTCAGTAATCTTGTAAGTATTGAAGGCTTCTATTAGTTTGCCCTGAAGCTGTCTCTTCTCCAGGCTGATCAAGGCCATCTCCCTCAGCTTCTCCTCACAGGGCAAGTGCTGCAGCCTCCTGAGCATCCTGGTGGCCTCCACTGGACTGACATAAGTTTATCAGCATCTTTCTTGCACTGGGAGGTGCAAAACTGGATGCAATACTCCAGCTGTTGTTTAATGATTGCTGAGTAAAGGGGAAGATTGCTTCCTTTTATCTAATGGCTATCTTCCTGTTGTTCCAGACCAGGATGTTGCTACCTTTCATTCCTGCCAGGGCATGGTGCTGGGTCTTACTTAATCTGTTGTCCACCAGGACCCTGGAGTCTATACAGAAAGGCTTTTTTCTGTCAGTTTTCTTTTCCAGTTTCCTCCTGAAACTTGGCACTGTATCATTCTCCAGGCTAAAGAATGGAAACATTGAGCTTGTCACTGGTGTAAGAAGTCTTGCTGTGTGTGACTGTGCTCTGTTTTTTGGTGCTACCCTCCCATCATCATCCTGGCGCCAAGAAATGGGATATTAGTTGTCCCTGCACAGTGACACATTGCAGGGACATCTCTTCCCTCCCTGCTAGGTAGTGAGGACAGCAGAGTGAGTTTCTTAGTGTGACTGTCTTTCCTGGTACCTGGTAGGTAAGAGCTGTGGAGGTCACGTAGTCCAAGCCCTGTTCAAAGTGAGCCAGTTGAATCAGTTTGCCCCAAGCCTTGTTCAGATGAGTTGGGAAGATCTCCAAGCCTACAGATCCCATGGTCTCACTGGACCCTCTTCCAGGGGGTGAGTACCCTTCTGGGGAAAATAGGGGTCCTCTGATCTCCAAGGAGTGCCTGTATTGCCATCTGGTGCTTTCCTTGTGCACCTCCAAAGAGTC
Organism: Podiceps cristatus; assembly: GCA_000699545.1. NCBI lineage: Eukaryota > Metazoa > Chordata > Aves > Podicipediformes > Podicipedidae > Podiceps > Podiceps cristatus. The sequence continues at coordinate 43,600 of KL263549.1, forward strand.
TGTCTCCATCTTCGCTGTGCCTTCCTGCAATCTATTGAAGGGCAGCCAGAAGAGCTTGCCTTTGCCTTCTCGCTTCTGAACTGAACAAATTATCTTTTTTTCCAGCTCTCCTCAGATTTGCTATGCTCCTGTCCCCTCTGCTGTTGGAGTCACTCCACGGGGTCAACTTCTGTCTTACTTGTCCTGGCCTGGAGAACTCAGGTTGGACATAATGTTGGGGCACTCCACAGCAACACTTTCTCTGTCCTGAGAGAAATCTGAGGAGTTTTTTTGGGTGCCAGACATGTCTACCACTTCCACTGGACTAGACATTAGAGCCAAAGCCTTCCTTGCAGTCTGTTGTTAAAGCGCTGGTGCTCTCTGCCGTTTCTCAGCATTAGCATAAGCCACTGTTCTGGCTTGTGTGCAGGGATGCACCTGATCACTCTTACTGGGCTGAGTCTCCCTGGAACTTTTGAGGAAGGCCACAAGGTTCTGTGAAGATGGTGGAACTTTCCTATCAATCACATTCCTCAGAGGTTTCTTGGCCATTAACCAGTCTTTCTGGAGCTTGCCTTGGTGTAACCACAGCTACCTTTTGTGGCATGTAGCTGAGGCATGTTGAGTAGTACTTTTGGGCACGGGAGGGGATGGATAGTCTCTGTGAACACCCAGTGCCCTTTCCAGTTCCTACTGCTGCTTCAGGCAGGCTTAGGGCTAAGGCCAATGCAAGCAGCCAGGGGCTGAGAATTTGAATGCTATGGGGAGAGGGCTTACCTTCTTACTCCTTCTGCTCCTTTTGGCAAATCATCAGGCACGTATGAATTCAGCTCACTGAAGATCTTCTGTGCTGTGGTTAGAGGGGCAACTCGGCGCCTTTTACTTTGCTTTGTCAGGTTTTCTTCAAGATGCAGCAGGGTAAGTGGCTCAGGATTGTTCCTGCTTGGCCTGGCAGGTCTGGCTTCAAGACCCACTCCTTCCGCACACGAAGCACTGGCAATTTCTGACATTTAATGATTCCTGAGATTCCAGCCAGGGGCTTTTCTCTGCTTTTACCACCAACTATTTCATAGCATGGGGAGTGAATGGTTCATTTTAAGCAATTCTTCTCAGCATGAACACATTTCCCATTCTTTCAGCACCATTCCTTTAGTGATAGCTGTTGAAGTTGAAGAGCGTGATGCTTTTTCTCACTGCTGTAGACATTCATCTGGAGGCTACTGGACCACGTAGTCCTTAGGTTTTTGATGGGCTTGATTCCCCAGGGGGATAAACACCTTTGAGAAGGACGCTCATGATCTAACCCAGCAGGTCTCTGAATTTGTCCCTCTCCTTCTTTGTCTCAGAAAGGTGTGATCCTCATCAGCCAAACATTTGGAGACTCAGGCAGGTGTGGCTAATTTCTATGAACTGCCTGCTTCAAAGAGCATTTCCCTTTTGCCTCAGGCTACGTCCTAGAAAAATCATGACAAGCGTAGTAATTTTCATTGAGTGAAAGAGTTAATCAGCTGTTGGCATCCTAAACACTTGTGCTTTTAGGTTTAGTGTGAGAAAGTCTCTTTTGTTTTACCTACATAGGTTCAGCCCCTATGGCAGGTTTCCTGTACTGTCTTCTTCTACCCTAAGAGGACAGAGGTTTCTTGTCTTCATGCAGCGTCCTTCTAGAAGAACCCAAGGCTGCAGGTAGACCTGTCATGAGACAGCACACTCCCAGAGCTGAGTGCCTTCAGTGTGCTGCTGCCCAGTCTCTCTGCTCATGGCATCTGCCGTGTGGCCACCTGGGTGGGCTTCTGTGTACCTTGACAAATGGCTGTGCATTTGCAAAGCATTCAGCACTGGTGCAGTATTTTATGGGACAAACAGTACAATAGCCGTCACCTGACCAGGGGAGTTCTTGGTTCTTTTACTAGAACCAAGTCCAGTGGATACTGCTTGGATCAATCACTGCTATATCTTCTGAGACTCTTTGCTGAGTTTTATTTCAGATTTGCTTGTTCCTGCTCAAAGTTTGTTAGGAGGCAAGGTCTGCAAGATCTGTGGGAATAACTTTTTGAAATTGTGCTGACAGGCTTGGCCAGGTGTAAGGGTTGGATTGCCTTGTTAATCTGGTACAATCTGGTAGAACTGCTGGCTAGGGGCGGAGGCTAAAGAGGAGTCCGCAGGCTCACAGAAGAGTAAAGATACTAATTTAAAGGCCTGGCATTCAATAAAGCCAGGAGCATTCCTATTTGCTACCAGGGAAATAATAATACCAAGGGAATAGTAGTTACTGGTAAGTTCCAAATTAGTTCCTTACTTAGGAATCTCACAAAGACCCATCCTGTGCCATTCAGGTTAAAATCTGGGACATCCCCAAGCACTTGCTAACAAGAAACATCACCAGTCCGAAGAAGGAACTTCTTGGGCATGTTCGAAGAGTGGGCCTCATTGAATGGCATCCCACTGCTAATAACATTCTCTTCAGCTCCGGCTATGACTACAAGGTGGGTCTGTTCTCCTGAGACATCCTGTTTGGCAGGGTGTTTTGAAATTTGTTTTAATTTCAAGCTGTGAGATAATACAAAAGAGTTCAGATGCCTTTGTCAGGGGGAAATTTCATGGTGACCCCAAAGGCAAAAGCTCAGAAGTTCTAGAAGTGCTAGAAGTTCAAAAGGACTTATGACTTTTCCAGTCTTCTGACATCAGTCTACTCTGCCCTCTCCTTTACTGGACTGGATACAATATGCAATGCCATGCACTTTTGTTTGGCTTCGTTCTTGTGCTAGTGCAAATATCTGCACTCTTGCTGGCCGTTTTTATGTGTAAAATGTGGTTTGCAAAGGAAATTAGTATATTGGACATTCTGAGCATTCACTGTTTCCCTGATATATTGCTGTAAGTACTAGGAATTATTTTAAATGCTGGAGAACAACCACTTATGATGGTAAGACCTATACATGTAGGGAGAGAGAAAGAAGTGAATGGGGTACATAAAGTCCCCATTTGCTCAGGCAGCAAAGGGCTGATTTTTTTTTTTTTTTTTTTTTTTTTTTTTCCCCTGCACCCAGATAATGATCTGGAACCTTGACACCAAGGAGGCTGTCATCTCGAACCCAGTGAAGATCCTTGATGCTCACAAAGATGTGGTCCTCTCCATGTCATTCAACACAGATGGCAGTCTCCTTGCCACAGCCTGCAGGGACAGAAAAATACGTCTGATAGACCCTCGTGCAGGAACAGTCCTACAAGTAAGTTGGGTTCAGAGGTTTGTGGCTCTGCTGATCTCACCCCTTGGGGTGTTTCCTGCTCTGTGTAGATTCATTGCCATTAAAGAAGATGCATCCGTGCCTCACATTGCCCAAGGCAGTGTTGGTGCTATCGCCTTCTCCTTTTCATGGAATGCTTGCTGCTGTTGTTGAAAACAGGGTTTCTGCATCTTGCTACCATGCTCCTTGCTCCCTGAAACTCTTCTTGAAGTCTGCTGTTTTCATAGCTCCCTCCTGCAGTCATCTGTGGGATGCCTTGGGAGGGCTTGTAGTGATCAGGTGGATGCAAGTGTACATTTATCCCACTACCGGGGTTGTTCTTGTTGCCTGTGCTTTGTGTCTGTTGGTAAGGTGAAGCTGACTGTTTTGTAGGTATTTGCACAGACTTGTGTACACAGAAAGTCCTGCCTATAACTGATAGGGATTGCTGTCTTGCAAATATGTGAATCAGTAGTTAGAGAGATTGATTTGGCTTTTGGGAAGGGTCCTGAAGAATTTAGGCCACCTTTCTCAAATCCCCATGAAGTCCTGCCCACTGTAGTTTGGCCAGACTGAGCAGATCTCTCATGTGTTACTGAATCCGAGGTCTCATGTAACATGAACTGTAGCTATGCAACAGGTGCTGTCTCTTACTCATGTGCTGTCCTTTCTCTTCCTATAGGAAGCCAGCTACAAGTCTCACAGAGTCAATAAAGTCTTGTTCCTTGGAAACATGAAAAAGCTGTTCTCTACTGGAACATCTCGGTGGAATAATAGGCAAATTGCATTATGGGATCAAGTGAGTTGGACCAACAATCTTAACCATACCAGCTTCAGTTTTCTCTTTTGCTGTCACTTTAACTTTTCCACTTGCCAAATACCCAAGAATTGGTTTATAACAGCAATTCAGAAGTGAGCTGTCAAATTAAAGGGTGATAGCTCTTACTGCTGTGACACTTTGCTGAATATGAGTTTCTGAAGAATCTCTCAGAGCTTTCAGCATAGAAATCCACCAGAACAGAGAGAATGCTGTGCCCACTACAGGAAGAAACAATTCAAAGGACCTTTGGGTGGTCACTGTAGATCTGACTTAAAATTAGCTCTGCCTGGTCTTACTGGAAAATTGTTACTGGTACTGGAAAGAAAAACAAGCTCTAGACACAGGTGAAGCCCTCAATGGACAAAAAGACGTGGAGTGGTTTTGATTTCTGATGATTCCTGACAGTAGAATATTGAGGTAGCACTTATTGATCACTTCCAAGACATAACCTCCTACCATGATGGCTGCTAGCCTTATGAAACCCCGCTCCACTCTGTCCATCTCATATGCAGTGAGATGCTTTTTCTTTGTCAGCATCTCACTTTGTCCCTCCATGTCAAACACCTTGCGGCACAATCTTCTGCCTCTTTGTTATGCTGTCACCCGTTGTACCAGGGAAAGCTGGCAGACCAGGTCTATGATTTGCCATTTGGCTATGTTTGGACATGGCTTCTTTGCATTTGTGAGAGGCAAAGCACTGTGCTGCTGTTTGAAGGCTTTCCACAAAGCTGCACAGTGCTCTGACCCACCGTGGGTCTCACATCAGGGTTTTACTGCCTTCAGAGCTGCCGAAGGAGCTGCACACCCTTAGTTTAAGAACACAGTGGGCCTGTGAGCCCAGGTAAGTGCAGCCTCCTTAGGGACAGGCATTGGCACAGGACCTGCCCAGCAGGCATTTCTGAGGTCCACATCCACTCATCATCGCACCTAAACAGAAGCTCTGGCTTTCTGGAGCCCGCAGCTAGGCAGTTCTGCGGGACAAAGTATGTATTAACCCTATGCTGAATACATATTTATGTGACAACAGGCACAATGGCAGCCATGGGACGCCATACTCTGCCCCGTTGGTCCTCCCGACATTGCTCCCTCCAGCAGTGCAGGGCTAGCTCAGTGTAAGACACGCCAGCCTCGCTTGCGGAGTGGTGCGTGATGTCCTCCTGCATGGCTTACCCGCAGAAGGCCGATGGAAGCTTTTGCCCCTGCGATGGGCGCCTTCCCACCGTGCAGTGTGGAGCCTGCCTGGCTGATGTAGGCTGTTCTTGTGGTGGGTGGTATTGCCTTGGCGAGAGGCAGTGAGGGAATGTGAGCAAGTCAGCGTGCGATGCAGCCATGCCCCAACAGCCCCTCCATCTCTGAGTCTAGTGGCCCGCACAGAGGCAGGCAGTGTTTCTTATCGTATCCACCTGTCATCAGGTGCCCTGACAGACATGTTCTAGTGGTACTGATGCCCTGAGGTGCTGCACTCAGTCAAGAGCCAGGGACAGAGCACCCATTTCCCACTCACAGAGCTTTGTAGAGTCTGTGCGTGGCCCTCTGCTCAGGGCAGCTGGCCGTGACCTAGGACCACTGTAGAGCTGCGCTCCGTGCTGCTGCCAGGTGGGGCTCAGGCATGGTGTCCCTGGCTTGCGGTGACTGGCAGGTGATCGCAGCTGTCTGTTTTTTCCTCTCTCCTGCCCAGAATGACCTTTCTGTGCCTTTACTGGAGGAGGATCTGGATGGCTCCTCAGGGCTTCTGTTTCCCTTCTATGACTCGGACACACACATGCTTTACGTTGTAGGAAAGGTAAGTTCTTTCCACGTCAGCAAATGCTGGCCTGTCTAATTCTTCTCCCAGCCTGTGCTGCATCAGGCGGGAGTCACAGATGCTCCTGAAGCACATTAACCTAAGGATATGGGCTGATGGGATGGGGCCTGAGGGCACTGCAGCATCAGGCCACATTTTCTGCTGCAGACGTACCATGTTTACTGTGGGGAGGTACACTGCAGAGCCCTAACCTGCCCACAGAGGAATCTGGGGGTAAATATTTGTTTCATTCTTGACCCTGCGTGGCTTCTGGAGACAGGCATTCTTCTCAGACCCTCATAATGAATAGCAGAGCCTGGCTTATGTTCATTTTCCTTGCTTTTAGGGTGATGGAAATATACGGTACTATGAGATAAGCCCTGAGAAGCCATATCTGAACTACCTGATGGAATATCGTTCTCATTTACCACAGAAGGGAATTGGTGAGTGGCAGCATATGTCTAATGTTACAAGGGGATGGTGGCTTCGTTGTTTTAGAGGCTGTCAGAGTCTAGGACTATCCAAAATATCATTTAGAAAAGACAGTGTGTCAGATTCCCATCTCCACCCTGGGTTACAGGTGCACAACGGGTAGCTTGGCCCAGCTCACCTATATAGGTGGTATTACAGGGTCACAGCTTGGAGGGGTCCCTGCTACCAGCAGAGCATGGGCCGGGCAGCTGTACCGGTCACTGCTGTGTCCCCTCTGACATACCTGGTCAAGGTAGAAGGGAGGATAGTCTGGATTCAAGGGCAGAGGATGCTCCTTGCCCTTTGTGAATCTGCTCCAAGATTTTTGGTACTGAACTCTGTTGACATTGTTTCCGTTCTGGGACTTCTCTAATAACAGGTGCTCCACATCTTAACACCTTCATTCTTACTGCTTGCCTGCCTTCTCCTCTACTGGCATTTCCTATTTAGGGATAGGACTGCTGTGAGTAGGTCACCTCTTTTCCATCAGAGACCCTTGCTTATTAACCTGTCCGCATTCTACCCACTCTTTAACTCATTCAAGCTATCGAATTCAGCTTTCAGCCCCCAGACGCTGTTGGTAGCCTTTTCTAGAGCCTATCCTGTAAGCCATGTTCCTCTATAGACTGATGTGTTTTTAGGACTATTTGCCACCCCTCCATGCTACCTGTGGACACTCCCATTCTTCCAGGACATTGGTGCAGATATTTAGCAGCACTACATTTTGTGCCTGTATGTCTCCTTCAAAAAACTGTTATTGAAAAGGAATAAACTATTTAAAACTTAACTAGAAGACCTTTCCGTTATTCAGCTTTTGTAACCCTTCCGATGTACAGCATCCTGATTTTAAAGTTGTAGTCTCTTTAAAAATCATTCCATGGAAAGGAACTGTACGAGTGATTTAAAAGGCCTGAGTGAATCAAATTACTTCCTAATCCGATCTGTTCTGCCAATCAAACATACTGGCGAGGTTATTGCACAATAGCTTCTTTCCCCATATTGCTGAAACAATACAATGTAGAGGAGTGGAGTTTAGATATGTATTTAGATGAATGCGTACTATAAAGAGCAACAATCCTTCATGTAGAATCTACTGCTTAATGAAGTAATTTGGTATTAGTAGAAAACAAAGCTTCTGTAGGATGCCTTGAAGCAAGGTCCCCAAGGAGAGGCAAGGTCTTTTGTTAAAGGAATTGCCGTGGTTGTAGGCTTTGGACTCTACAAGCTCATGGGAGAGAAATCCACTGAGGGTACCAGGTACTTAGAGACCTTGTCCCTGAAACACAAATGGTGCTGTCTGACAGAGTAGATGTTCACACCCTTCTCATACTCCACTCTGCTTTGGGAGAGTGTCAGGGGGAAGGATACTGGGTGGAAGGGCTTTCAGCCTGACCCATGTAGCTCTTCTGGTGGTGTTTAGGTATCCCAAAATCCCTTCCTGCTGATCCTGATAGTCAAATCATGGGGCATCACCTGCCAGTTCTGCTCAGTCCTGATAACTCTATTTGCAGCTCATGACAATGAAAAAGGAACAGGAGGCTTAGCATGAGAACCACAGACCCTGTGTCTAACTCTGTGGCCTGACAGGAAAAACGTTATTCGGTCTTGTTGGTTGTGCCACTAAGCCAGTTTTGGGTGCAGATTTCAGACCGTGCTGCTGCAGAGCTGATGCTGTGATTTCTTTTGTTGTTTGGCGACCCTTTTTCCATGGCAGATGACATTAAGATTTATACCCCATTTCTTTCATGCTATCCCACCAGGAATGATGCCAAAGAGAGGCCTTGAAGTGTCAGCTTGTGAGATTTTCCGTTTCTACAAACTGATCCCAACTAAAAGCCTGATTGAGCCCATCTCCATGATTGTGCCTCGACGGGTAAGTTAACCTCAGGTCATGTTCATGTCTGGGACAAATACCAGTGAAAAAGGGGGCAGTGCCTCCTCTCTGTGACTCTGGGGGGCAGGAGAGTAGGTAGAACAAGGGATTTTCTCTCCTGGTCTGAGGGACAAAGCTGGTCAGTTTGTGGGGTAGCTCTGCCAACTGGGTAACTCAAGAGTTAGGTCTCAGTGTAATCACCATCTTTCTAAGACATACTCACTCATCTGCTGTGGGTGCAACATGGGGTCTCTCTGACTGTCAGGTCAACTCACTGGCTGTAAACTTCCTCAGTTGGTGGCATCTGTTTGACATAATGACAAAAGAGAGAGAGGGGTTGGGGATGATGTTGGGTAACATGAAAATCTTGTGGAAGGAAAAGGAATCACCCCGCGAAAAGGGAACAATGCGTTCCCAGGTCTCTACCTGGGTGCGGGTGTGTTACAGTTGTTCTGCAGTATGCAAGACGACCCATTGCACGGAGAGTGATGTAGAAGTAACTGTCAGAGCTGGTGCAGCTAGAGAATGAGTCTGTAGCTAGCCAAGATAGTTCCCATGTGACCGTGGGAGCAAAAGTACCTCGTAAATGTAAGCACTGTGCCCTGTACTTGCAGAAACATTGGAAGGTATGAGTGCCTTGAATTCAGAGAGGCAGCAGAGCTAATGCTTATTGCAACTACCAATCAGGCATATTCCTCCAGCATTATCTCTTTGGCCAGTTTCTGACAGCTGATGATTTGTGACTTGTGTCCATCCTTTGTATCTGGTCCTTCATCCTCAGGAGTGCTGAATTCAAGAGTTGTGTTAGCCTGTGTCACCAACCTCCTCCAGTCCATTGTCTGGATGTGTAAAGGCAGGAATTAAAGTAAGCCTTCAGATGCAGTTCTTCTGAGTTGGGGTGAGGAGGAGAGAAGCTTAGGGCAGGTGAGAAGATTTTATGTCCATGCCAGTGAATGCTCATGACACTCTCTGTGATGAGGTAGAACGAACTTCTTTCTCCACCGCAATCCAGTGTGGTCCCTCTAAGCCAAAACCTCACTGACATAGTGACCCTGGACTTTTGTTTGCTTGCAGTCGGAGTCATACCAGGAAGACATCTACCCCCTGACCACAGGAGCCCAGCCAGCACTGACAGCACAAGAGTGGCTGAACGGAATTAACAAAGGTCAGCACATGGAGAGCTGCCCAGCCCTTCATCTCCCCAGGGCTTGGGTAAGCTGCCACTGGCTCTCTGGCCTGTTAACTGCCAGAGACAGAGGAAGGGAGGAAAAAGAGAGACAGAACAAATACGGTTACAAGCTAAAATAATTTGGTGGCTAAAATGCTCACTGTTGTGAACTCTGGAAGCTGCTCCAGTCAAGTGCTACCATGTATATCCCTGCAGGTTGTTTGAATCAGTTGCTTACACCTGATTTCTGAGTGTGGTTTATGAATGCTAATCTGTCACCTGCCTCCCTCCCTAGGGCCTCTCTTGGTATCATTGAGACCAGGCTCTGGAGCTATGAATTCCTTACCACAGTTTCTCGAGCCAGAGCCACTCAAGAAAACTGACCAGAGCCAGCACCAGGGTGGAGGAGGAAGGATGCCACTTCAAGACAGGCAGAAGCCAAGTGAGATTGAAGACAGCAGAAAACAGCTGAAAGTGGGGGAGAAATTGCCGAAAAATGAGCAAATGCGCCTCTCCAATGGCTTTGACGTATTTGAATGTCCACCACCAAAAACGGAAAATGAGGTGTGAATGCCTGGGGTGAAGGGTTGGAGCTGTGGGGGAAGCCCAGAGTCAGCTGGCAGAATGATGCTGTTTACAAGATGACAGAATCTGGGGACGGTTTATTTTGCAGGCCTGGGCCAGTCCAAGCTTTTTGTTTTTCATAGGGGCAGAAGCTCTGTGTGCCCTGACTGCCACATGGGAAGCAGAAATGGGTCCCAGCAGCACCCCAGCTGAGGGGGTCTGGAAAGGAGGAAGCAATCAGTATTCCTGCTTCTTAGGCGTTCGTTTGACACAGGCCTGCCTGGTGGCTGGCTAGGGACAAGGACATCCTTGTGACCTCCAGGTTCTGGAGAAGAGAAGGGGGCTTATGCGGCGTAACCCTTCCACAAGAGCTTGTTGGGGACCGAGTGGGGAGTTAATGATGCACTTTAGTGGACAGGGACACCCTTCCGTTGAGTCATGAGGTTCAGAGAGGACCCCCTTGTTTTCTAAACTCCTTCTCAGAGAGAAGTCTAGGTGCGTCTGGATGCAATCCTAGTCTCAGACTTGGTCAATGGTTTATGTCTAAGGATTATATCAGGTCCTGAGAGGGCCATCCTGGACGACTTACTCTAAAATAACCAATGTTTGAGATACCATTGGGCTAAATTAAGGTGGCTTAACACCAAATGATAGATAGAAAAGTTTTATTTATGGCAGAAGCTTATTTAGATTATGTAAAGGGAAAAGAGAGAGAGTAAGATAGAAAAAATAGGGGTAAAGGAAAGATAGAGGTAAAGGAAAAGTATGAATCACCATCTTGGGTTCCAGCATTGGTCCAGCCTACTCTGGTCCACTCCTACTCTGGTAGGAGTGCTCATCCAAAGGGTCCTGAGAGTGTCACTTGCCTTCCCCTTTTATTCAGTCTTTTCTCCCAGTCCATCCCCCTTGTCTGCTTAAGTCTTGCTTAAGTCTTGCTTTCCACGTAGATCAGCATGGGTGCTCACAACGGGGAATTTTTGAGTCCGTGGTCTTTATGTCTCCCTGCCACTTTTTACTTTTCACCCAGTCACTGTGGGTTTCCCCTGTTTTTACACTTGAGCAATCCCCTTATCTTTTGGTCTGTGGGTGCTTCAGGCACATTCTACATGTTTCTGGGATCTCTGTTGCCCTTATCTGGTCTGTTGCCCTTATCTTTCCAGGCTTCTCCTTGCCCGGGGATGCTCCAGTAGTTAGTCCTTTGTTGCAGGGGAGACAGGTTGATCTTGGCATTCAATGGTGTGGTCCTTCAGTTGGTCTCCTACAGTAGTTAGCCCATTGTTGCAGGGGGATGCTACCTCAGGCTTGTTTATTTTTAAACAATTACTCAAGATATAAGGCCCAGAAAAACACTATCCTGCCTCTGCAAGATCTGCCCTTCCAGCCGCACCTTACTGTGATAAGGTTTCTTCAGGAAAGGTCATCCTTTGCTGAGTGTTTGAGACAAGAACTCTTTCAGCTTCTCAGCCTCCTACAGAGCTTCGCTCAGAGACCCCAGTGAGGCAGCAGGGATGCCTGTGGAAGGAGTGGCTGCTCCCTTGGGCCGTGGCGCACCCACAGTCTCAAGCACTTAACTGGCTGGCTCTGCCCCTGCCTCAGCGCCTCGCTGCTGGGGGACAGCTTGGCAGTGCAGTGCCATCGAGGCTGGCTGCTGGTCGCAGCCTGCTCCTGGGAATGGCTGCAGAAAAGGTCCTGGCAGCTCCACGGTCTGTCTTCAGCCATGGCCAACCCCCTCCCTGTACAGTAACCGAATCGGTGCAGTGGTAGATCTCTGTGGTGATTTGCAAGCCTCCCGTCATTGGCAGCTCAGGGACATTTTCAGTTACATGCACCTTGTTTACTTTCAGGAACCCTGGAAGGGTTTCCTTCCCATAGCTGTGCTCAGGTCCCCTTTTTGGCTCTGCAAGATTTTAGCATCCTTGATGGAGCAGGAATTTCCACAGCTGAATTTCCCTGTGGTGTGAAAAAGGATATCCTTCTGCATGTTTCTGAGCTGGTGCCCTGAGGTTACAGAAGCAACCCGTGCAGAGCTGGGTGCTCTGCTGTGTGCACAGTGAAAGGCCACGATAGTCCCAGCTAGAGAGAATGGAGCATGATCAACAGAAAAAAGAAGTAAAAGGACTCGCCCAAGGCCAGAGCAGGAGATGTGGCGTAGTCCACATACTCTCTGTGCCTAGTCTGTCTTTGAGTGGTATGAAGGTTATTTTTTTCATATCTTTTCCATTGAGTTAAGCAGATCTAGGTTTACTAAGCAGTGCTGAGAAACACCCACACTCATAGCCCAGGCTAGTGGACAGCAGGAGCACTGGTGATGTTCAGTCTGTTGGTTGAAGGTCTCCTCCTTAGATGCTGTTTCTCTCAGAAGTTATGTGACAGGACTGGTAGCATTTGACAAGTCTGCATTTTCTTAGTGTAAAGGAAGTAAAATGTGACTTTTCTTACAGCTTTTGCAGATGTTTTACCGTCAACAGGAAGAAATCCGTAGACTGCGTGAGCTGGTAAACCAGAGAGATGTCCAAATTAAACAGCTGGAGCTGGAGCTCAGAAACCTTTGCACGGACACAGGCAGTTACTGAGGGTGCCGGCCTGCAGCTCTTTGCACCCCTGGCAACTGGAGCAGACTCCAGTTCCTGTGAATAACTCCTTCTAGGGTTTTTGCTGGGGGAAAAATTGATGCTTCAGGCAGCATGGACTTCCCAGGCTTGTGGTGGTCACATTTCCCTAATCATCACTAGGCAGTTATTGATGGACTTGCTGTGCTTGTTTAGGCTCCCCTTGCTTGCCCACTCACTCGTGTCAGAAGCTCATGCATTAATGCTAGTGGGAGACTTTGGAAAATCTTGCTCTTCTGGTCCTGGAGAAGCCACCTGTTAAGCTCTAGGAAGAATCTGTTCTGCTTCCTCTCCACACGACGTGAGGATGGGAGACTGAAGGCAGCTGCCAGCTTCTTCTCCCACCCCCGGACCCAGCAGTGTGGCTCCTGTGGCTGTTGTCCTCCTGCCCTGGGGGACCACTCTGCAGCTGAGCTTCCAAGGCACCTCTAGCACCAAAGCGATGCTCATGCACCCGTCTCGCCTCGTGGCTCAGCCCTGCAGCTGGGCAGCTAGGCAAAGCCGTGGCTGCCCTGACCTGGTGCTGGGGATAGTCCTGCTCCGCGCGGGAGGCTGCACTGGGGCTGCCAAGGGCCAGCACTTTTCTGATAAGTAAGAGAGGTAAAGGAGAGTTGGTGTTTGGAGGTCCTACTTTAACAGGGCGGAGGTGTGGGCTGGTTCTCACCAGAGAAGCTGCAGGTGCAGCCGAGGTTTCTGGGTCCTTTGAGTCAGTGGCCTTCTTTCCCTCCTTCTGCCAAAGACCAGCTGCAGTCACCTGGGGGCCATGGTCCCGCAGTGCTCATCAGGCAAGCGAGGACCACATTTAAAGCTGCACAGTGTAGGCAGCAGGGCTTTTGCCAAGAGAGATTAAAAGGACGAGGGTGAAGTTGGACCCCCAACCCACTGCAGACCTTTCAGCAACGGTGCTAGAAGTGTGATGTCAACCACAGGAGGATCACAGGACTGTGGCTGGTCACAAACGGCCCCAGCTGGTTGCCGGAATATTGCTAGTCCTTGTGCCTGCAGCTTCTCCCGCCTTAGCTCCCAGGTCCTGCAGCTGCAGGGTCCCCCTTCCTGGCCGTGTTGCCCAGCCTCCTGCATCCTCCAGGGCTGCCCCGTCTCCCCGGGCCCTGCAGCCACTCTCACCTGTGCCCTTCAGCACCAGCCCTCTAGCTCACTGCCTTCCCCAGCCCTTTGCCGAGGGCAGGAGCAGCCGCAGGACGCAGGTCCCATCTGGGCTTTCGGGGCTGGCACCTGTGACCAGCTTTATGTTGTCTGCCCGCAACGTGCAGCGCTGAGCTGGCGGCAGCACCAAGGGAGCGTGCAGACCTGCTGCCTCGTCGGTGCCTGGGGATCTCCCCTCACTTCTCTCCATGGTGCGAGGCGAGAAAGCACGCTGTCGGTTTCCCCGGGGTCTGACCGCAGCAGCACTGGAGGAGGAACATTTTTCCTTGCCCTAAATGCAGAGCTCACGGAGATGTCTTAAACTCAAGCAGAGCAAGCAACTGCTGTTTAACCTGTAACGGTGCACCTCTGCTGTGACACATATAGGAATGAATACTGTGCCCCGATAGTTCCCTTAAGCCTAATGCTTTCCAAAGTCGAAAAATAATTAAAAAACCCTCCGTAGTCAGAAATTTCTTAGCGAGGGGACTAAAGGCTATGCACTGCCTGTGCTCATGTGAGGTGCCCCGCTGGTTATCCCTGAAAGCAATAGCCAGCAGGGAGCTCATGGGCACTAAATACTTTTATATGAGAATCACACAAAGACTTCAGCATCCCTTTTGCTCTGCTGTGAAGACTTCACCGAACTTTCAAAAATAGTAATTTCTAAATAGCAACAACAGATGTGGGTGCTAAAAAGTCATAAATAGTGTTGTTTCTTTCTGCAGCATGACAGAGAGGGGGTAGTTCTTCATGTTCTTCAGGAAGAGTGCTTTAGCATCAGTTGCTTACTCAACACTACTCTTTTTGTAAAAAACAAGAATAATATAGCAAAGATGTTGAAACAATCTTCAGCTCATTTCAGATCCTCTTAGAGTGGACTTTCCTGTGCCATGGGAGCACTCTGCAGTATGCACTTACCTGCAAAAGCAGCTCACCCCGGATACAAAGCTTTAATCAAAACACATGAATCTTACACCAGAAGTGGTCAGGCTGTCTCACCAAAGAGAAGAGCTACATTAAGAAACTGAGAAGCTCACTTTTTTTTCATCTGTGTCAGACAGGCCTGACAACTTCAAACTTCAAAGCCATTTTCAGAGAGGGTAGCCCCAGGGATATGACACTCCAAGCTATCATTACCAGAAGGGAGAGCACTTGATAGCCTCAGCAGACCAGGGGATATGACACTTTCCTTGTGACCATATGTGGGTTTTTTGCTCCCCCCCCTTTTTTTTGCTTATTTTTCATACAGAATAAATTATTTAAATTATTTCCAAGTTAAAGTAATTTTTCCAGGGGATTTTTAAATCCTCTTGAAGACTGTTTCTTTGTTATGCTGTGACTGGCTAGCATAGAAAATGGTCAGCCACCATTGTTCTTATCCTAGGGTTATGTTGATTTCAGCATTTTTGGAAAAGAAGTTGCTTTCTTTTAGGCTTTGCTGGCAACATTCGATAAGGCAAGACTATTTAATCAAAACTTCTTTTTTAGACAGTATGCCCATGAAAGCGTAGACTGTGAAATGTATTTCAATTTGGAGCTTAAATGCAACCATAAATCTTTCACACAGAGAAAAAAAGTGGAGGAAATGGAGTTATGTGTTAATGAACTGTGCCTAAATAGACTTAAGTGATCATTTTAACAGTTTCTAAAACTCCTAGCAGCTTTGTAAAAAACTGTAAAACATGGGGATAAAAACCAAATTTGTGCAATGAAAAGCAAATGTAACTGAATAATAAATATATTTAGAGTTTTACTTTTTGATACATGCAAGGTTGTTGGTTTCTTATTGTATTGTTGAAGCGACTACAATTTAAGCGGAATCAAGGTCAGAAAGGAGCATCACTTGCTGTCTCTTTTGCTTGCATGATGTGGCCCTACTTTAGTAGTAAGGTTGTACACCCTCTTATGTATATGGGCCTGTCTTCTTACATCTTTCCTATCTGCCCTTGATACTACAAAGGGGTGGCCATTTCAGACCGTTCTGTGTTACAGTGCTGCGTATGTTGTCTTGAGTAAACCGGCTCCCCTGGAGATGCGTACCACGTGGTGCTGTGTTTCCTGACCATGCTGCCCTGCGGTCCTGGTGCTTCTCCCGTCCAACACCCTCTGGCCAGGCTCTTCTAGATATTCCACATGAGGAGGGTTCAAGACATTTGATGTTAGACTGGATTTTGATTTAGCAGAGTGAAACAGCAATTACAATACAAGGACAATATGACAGTTGCAACATCCAGTTGGAGCACAATGCAAATGAAGTTCCCATTACTGGTCTCTATACACGCACTGTCAGAATGCTGGGTATCTCTCCGGGCACTGGGAAGAAATATGTGGGTTGAAGCCAGCTCAAGCCCCAAGATCTCCCCAAAGTTTGTTTTGTTGTTTGCTCAGTTTTTATGCTTTATAGTGGGCTGACAGGCACCATCTCCTCCCCCCACCCGCTTGTCGGGCTGTCTGGGAAAGACATTCTCACCTTTTGATTAACTCAGGCCACCTATACAACCAGTTGATCACCAAACTGATACGGCAATTAATTTAAAAACAAAAGCCAGCCTCTGGTCACTTTTCCATTGTAGTAAGTTCAGCTTTTTTCACAACAGCTGTGGCCCTTCCTTGTATTCTTCCCTGAGCATCATGAGTGCATTGCCTGTGCCCATCTCTGAGCCTCCTTCCACTGTAGGGGTTTATTGACCAGTCACAGCTTTGGGCATGGAAATGTTCACAGCTGCATTCAGGATGTAATTTTTATTTGATAAAACATATTCTAGGCCAGTGTTAGGAAAAAAAAAAAAAGTTGGGAATTACTGGAGAAAGCCTGTGCGGGGAACTTTCTGCACCAGCCATGCAATCAGGGCATTGTGACCTCCTGAGTTCCCTGTTTCGTAAGGAACCTTATGCTGGGGGGGGTGGCTGGGCAGGTGCTGCCCTAGGATGAGTCCCAGGGCACTGTGTCCCTCCTCTGGCACTGACACGGGCTCCCTGCTCTGAGCAAAGCCTAGGAAAAGGCAGCAGCAGGCAGGCTGGTGTGGGAGGCAGACAAATAGCCACCAGCACCTTTGCTGACCTGGGGTTATGGCCGCTGAAGCACGAAGAGAGAGTGAAACACAGCCCTGCAGTGTTACTTGCCTGCTGGATTTAGAGCCACAACACATCACATCTTCACCCTCTACTCCAAGCCAGGTGCCAACTGCAAAATAAAGCCCACTCTAACCTATGCAATAGTTGTCATTCTCATTTTGTTTCCCACCCCAGGGGTCTGTACTGTGGGTGCACTCAAGGAGCTGTAAGCTGAAGCAAGCATGGAGCCGATGCCGCCTTGTTTGCCCTGCAGGGAGAAGCAGCGGGTCATTCTTGTTAGCCCTGGGCTGGCCAGCATTGGCAGTGGGGTGGCTGCAAGCTGCAGTGGGGCACAGGAGCAAAGCCCAGTGCACGCTGCAGTACCATTTTGGAGCAGGATCTCAGAGCCTGTGCTGGGGTCATGCCAGTCCGTCCACAACTTGCTCGTACTCAGTACTCCTTCACAAGCAACCTCACCAGCACTGAGGGGAGAGGAAGGACAACTTCCCTCAACCTGCTGGGAATGCTCCTTTAAATACAGCCTGGGATACTGTTGGCCATTTTTGCAGCAAGCCAGCATTGATGGCTCAAGCTCAGCTTATTGTCCAGCAGGACCAGAAGGAGCTTCTCAGCAAAGCTGCTTGCCAGCTGCACAGTTCCCAGCATGTACGGGTGCATGGGGACGCTCCCCAGATGCAGGACTGTGCAGTTGCCCTTGCTCAGCTTCATCACATTCCTCCTTGCCCAGTTCTGCATTTCTCCTGTTGAGGTCTCCCTGAAGGGCGGCACAACCGTCTGCTGCACCCACCGCTTCTCCCACTTCTGTGTGCTCTGCAAATTTGCTGACAGTCCCCTCTATCCCATCCTGTGGGTCACTAAGGGAGAGGTTCAACAGCTTTGGATTTGTTTTGCAACCAGTTTTCAATTTTAGAAATCCAGGCTGACTACTCCTGAGCACCTCCTGATTCTTCATGCCTTTGGAAATGCTCTCCAGGAGGATTTTCTCCACCATCTTCTGAAGGTCTGCATGAAGCTGACTGGCCTGTACTTTTTGCATCTTCCTCTTTGCCTGTTTTGCAGGCAGGACTGATAGCCAGTTGTCTGCAGCCTTTCCTAGTTCTTTTCAAACCTGTTTGCAACAAAACGAGGCACCATAACCTGTTTAATTGAGTTCTTAATAAGACTGTATGCATAAGTCAAGGTGGTTTCCTCTTCCAATTTTCTCTTCTCCTATTTTTGCATGTTTTTTCTTCAGCAGATATTTGCACATCCAATAACTTTTGATCCAACCACAAACACCCCAGATGATCCACAGAGGAAAGGGCTTAAGAGCACAAGGCGTTATCCATGTTTTCCATCTTTCCTAGCACTCAGCCATCAGATATGGAAGGCATGGATGAGGGGCATTAGAGGCTTCAGTATAATTTTTATTTCCTTTAACAGGGGAGAGCTTGGGCCTTCATCTGCTTTAAAAGTTGCGAGCTAGTCTGTAGGGTAAAATCACCTAAATGTGAAGATAATGTGTTTTAAAGCAAACCTGACTTCCTGCTTATAGCCTTTAGAGAACCCATCAGCCTCTTTGACTTAATGCAGCCTGGAAAGCCTAATTTCTATGTCAGTTCCTGTGTATCTTCTTCTGATGCAAAATGTTTAGGTGCCTTTTAGCAGCAAGTCTAGCATGTGTGCATAAGGCTGGAAAATTCCGACTCAACCTGATCATTGCAGGAACCTTTTTTTGCCAGGGGCTGAGACCATGGATTCTTCTTTTCATTTTTCACAAAGGTGTTCCTGCAGAATTTTTTCAGGTGAGTTTACCTGAGCCTTTAACAAAAAGAATGTTTAATGAATCTATTGTGAAAAAGTGAGGGGCAGATGCCTGCCTTTCATCTGAGAAGAATGGTAGAAAGGGATTTAGTTGTTTGTAGGTTCACGGAAGTGAGTCACAGCAGCTCATACTCGGGCACTGACAGCCCTTTTGGCCCTGGCCCTTGTGGGCAGAGGGATGTCACGATTCTTTGGAAAGGTTTGCAAGTCTCTGGAAGCAAGGAAGACAGGCTCAAAAAAAAAAAAGAAAAAAGAGCAAAGCTACTGTGAAAATCAAATGCAGTCAGTGGAGGTGCCAATACCACAGGATGAAGAGAAGCTGAGTTTCAATGCAGGCAGGGCAGTGGGAGAGGCAGGAGCCATGCACCCTTGTGTGGTACCCGGCACCTGCCCCGCTGAGCAACCCGACTGTCGGAAGGTGAAGCTGGTCGTGCAGCGCAGGAGGAGGTGGCTCTCCAGGACATGAGTGGTGGGGCACAGGGGCTGCTGCCGGGCACCTGCAGCACACCATGGCTCTCTCTTGTCTCCCCCATCCTGGACACCTTCTCTCAAATCTAAAAAAAGTAAAGAGTGCTGGGCAGCATCCTGTAGGGCAGGAGGTGGTTACTGGAGCCACCAGAGAGGCTCCTTGAGCTGTGACACACCTCTCATTTGAGCTGCATCCAGAGGACCGAGGGCATTTTGCTGGGGCATGCACTGTCTGTGTACCTGGCGCAGACCAAAGGCACCAGCCTGGAGCAGGTAGGAGGTCCTGACTCCCTGGGCCTGGGGGCTGTGGGGTGGGGGAAGGACAAGGAGAAAGGGAAGGAGAAGGAAAGGGAAGGAGGAGGAGAAGAATGAGATGGAGAAGGAAGAGAGGTGGACATGCATAGGTTCCTCGTCCAGGTGGAGGGAATGCTGCTTTCACTGCCCAACTGCCTGGGGCAGCATGGCCGTCAGCAGAGGTGCTTGATGGACTCTGCTTCTCCTTGGCAAGTTTGCTGGTGGCATTGCTCAGGGACCCGGTGCTCCCCGGAGCCCTTCAGGAGGCCAAGCTATAAGTTGGTGCACCCTGAACTCCCCCCCCAGCTGCTCACCGCCCAAGGGAGGAAGGGCTGTTTAGGAAGCAGAGCCCCTTCACCTCCTGGCCCCACTGAGTCCCTGCCCCGCTCGGGGTGGAGATCTCTCCTCCCTGGGGGCTGCTCCGACCTTGCGGCCCATGGGCTCCTGGCCGACCTCTCTCCTAGGGTCCGGCTGCTCAGCATCTCCACTTGGGCAGCCCCCGCCGGGGACCCTTTATGGCACGGTGCCTCAGAGGAACGCAGGCTGAGGGCTGTCTGATGCTTTTCTCAGGGCACAAGGAGACTTCCACAGAGGCCGTCAGGTTTCCCGGGCTCTCCTTGCCAGCCAAGACAAGAATCGTTGAGGTCTGCGAAGCAAGGCTTGCAGTGTGAAATCCCCTGCATGTGTTGTTCATGGTGGAGATGAGGATAAGTGTCTTTGAGGGGTATTTTGGTTTGTGAATTTGGGCCCTTGCAATTTTTCTGCCTTACTTCCTTTGTCTAGTGTTTCTTCTTTCAGTGTGTGGTTATTTCTAATCTAGTCTGTGGCTGATCTTTGGTTAAATAATCTAAGCTGAGGTCCAAAAGCACAAGACCCATAATTAAGCCCTTGTTTAAAATAAACTGCTCTTTCCAGTTCAGTGTTTTGTGCAGGTTTTGTTTTTTATGTTTGTTTGTTTGTTTGTGTTTTTTTTAAAAAAAATACTGAGAGTTTGAGAGTCAATGTATTCCAGATAATTCATGTTTCACTGTTGAAAAGGTGACAGATCCTTACTTACAGCTGTTGTAGCTATCAGTGCCCACAGCTGAAATCGAATGCAAAAATCCACAATCCAATACTTCATTGATTTCTTTGCCTCCCTTTCTTTATGTGCTTACTTCTTTGTCCATAGACCTTAAGGCTTTTCTTGTTACTGTTAAGGTTGTTTAATTAGGAAAACCCCTCAAACCCTCAGTAAACGTTAACAGGAATTCTATTCTGTAGTACTCTGCAATAAGTGCAACATTAACTCAGTCCAGAAGAGGGGACCATTGTTTCACATAACGGCAAATCCAAGCAAATAGTTTAGAAAACATTCTGACATCTATGGTAAAGATAAAAATGGCCTTATCTAAGGATAATAAAAGATGAGGTGTGAAAACCAAGCTATTTAGAGATTTTAACAAAACAACAAAAGAACAGAGCATACAAATTCCATCTATTTTACTTTTAGAATATTCTTACATTAATGATTTATATAAAAAGATGTAGGTTAAATTGAACTGTTTATCATAGAACAAGAACACCTGAGATCCTACTTGTTTTTTGGCATGTGAAATAAATTGTGTTAATTAGGTTACTTTGGTAACATACCTGGGTTTAATTTGATTTTCTATTCAATGCCTAAGCCTTTCTGGGGAACAATAAATGCCCTATTAAAAAATGAATCCTTTCATTTGCAGCTTTCTGTTATAAGCCATTGCCAGAAATCAGAAAGGAGGAGTGTTTTTTTTCCTACAAGGATTCCTTTAAGTGAATAGTCTGGTACTTAAAACTTGGGTGCTATAAATGTCTCAGTTTC
The DNA here is from genome assembly GCA_000699545.1 of Podiceps cristatus. Classification (NCBI taxonomy): domain Eukaryota; kingdom Metazoa; phylum Chordata; class Aves; order Podicipediformes; family Podicipedidae; genus Podiceps; species Podiceps cristatus. Next base: position 64,717 of record KL263549.1, read on the forward strand.
TTTAAGAATATTTTACTGGGAGTGTTTTTTTTGTGGTTTTTTTTTTTTTTTTTTTTTTTTTTTAATTGTATTTTTTCAGTTCTTGTAAGTATATGCTGAGAAAATTTAATAACCAGTGCTCTTGTATCTAATAGTTGTCTCTGGAGAAGGGGGTCCTTTCTTACATCTGCTCAGTGATGATATATGTTTCCATCTTTAGCTATGTCGTTTTTAGCCTATGTGCTCAACGTTAAATGAGGTATTTGTATGCTGACATATTTTGCATGTTCCTGTCATCATGCATAAAATCATGCAGATGAGTGCCAAGTAACAAGTGAAGGCACAAAATGAAGCCATCAAACTACTATCAACTTGTTTGGAGCCTGGGACTGGGTATATAGTCTAGGATTCAGAATAGGAATGAATGCTACTTTAACTGTTTTCAGGATGATGTATGTTTTAGGTATGGTCTCCCTAGCACTAGTGTGTACAAGAAAGAAAGTCTGCTGACCTGTTAACAATGATACTAGCTAGCATCTGTGATTAGATTTGAATAGAGAATTGAGGCTAATCTTCCAATTAATGGTTTGTCAGTTAAACCATGCCATTATTCTCATTGCTGCTGCTAAACAGTGAGGTAATATATTCAGACCAATAAAAAAAACCCAAACCCTTGTGGCTTTGTCTTTAGTCCTACTGCTTTGTTGCTTGATGTTGGCTGGTGTTTTGTATGGCTTTCTTTGCTTTCTCCCATAGCCATCACCAGTTCATCTTGCTGACAAAAAGCAAACCAGATGAAACATTTAAGTGTGACTTAAGTGGTGTCAGCTAGAAGGTGACACTGACTTCTGGTTACCACCAATAGGCTAAATACATTTCTCGAGTAACTCCAGATAAAACCAGTGGGACAGATTTTTCAGATGCTGTATGTCAACACTGCAATCTGCAGTAGAGCTATACAGGTTTTCATGATCCGTGTCTGGGAAGAAATAATCTTGGCCACTTGTAATGAGTTTGTTCTCACTCTTTCTGTGTTTTCTAAGCAATAATATCTATTTTGCATGGGTTTTGACTTTTGTTTATCCTCCTCTTCATCAGTCCTTGTATTTTCCTGCTCACGTTTTAATTTTCCCTAGGAATAGTGACACAGTGGCAATACAGCTGTGGTGATTTGCCCTATGAATCATTAAAAAAAAAAAAATATCACAAGTTAAAATTCCAGCTCTTGAATCTTAATGATTGACAATGATATTCCAAATAGAAAGAACACAGCTTAATTTGTAGGTAAGGTGGCAAGACATTTCACTGACAGTTTAGGTAGCTCATCTTTTGTCAATAAGCTAAGCAGGTAGGACTCCAGATGGTACCTTGAGGCTATATTACAGTCTTTCTCCACATATTACTTGTATTTGCATTTACAGCTGTAATTTGCCATGATGTGAAATGCTTTATAAGTTATCTGTGTAAAAGATTTTTTGCTATACAAGCAAACAAATGTATTTCAGACTTACAGAATCCCAGCAAATGTGATCTGGAACTCTCTGGGGAGAGTAAGTGCAGTCAACTCCAATGTCTCTTCCTTATTAGCTTTTTTGGTTCCAGTTATGTGTAGAGCAGAGCTGTAAAGGACTAAAGGGGTCATCAATCCATCCCTCTGCCCGAGGCAGGATTAAGCGAACCCATGCCATTCCTGGCAGGTGTTTGTCTAGCCTATTAAAAACTTACAGTGATGGAGATGTCTGTCCTCTTCAAGCAATCTGTGCCAATGCTTTTCCATCTTCACCCTCAGCTGGATTTACACTAATGTCTTACCTGGCATTTCCTTTCTGTAACTTAAGGCTGTTACTTTTTGTCCAATTTTGTGGAACTGTAGGGCAGACTATTCTTTTTTATTCTGCAATAAGACCACTTAAGTTCCTCCCCTGTAGGTGAAACTACCCTCTGTACATTTCCTTCTTCCTCACTGGATTCATCTCACTGATTTTCTGTGTCCTTTCAAATTGGTCTGTTCAGATCTTGTGATGCAGCACTGGACACAGAGGACAAGGGTGCATTCACATGTTATCTTGGCTGTAGCCCTGTTTCTGAATGCCTGTGTGATGCTTCCTTTCCTACAGAAATGCATGAAATCATGCTCTATATAATCACTGTAATCCTGACCTCTCTTCCTGTAGAGGTGCTATGTGCTTTCTTCCTCCTGTTTTTCAGATGATGATTTCTGCCTACGTGTAGTATTACACATGTCTTTGTTACAAGTATTTCCTAAGCACATTGAAATAAAAGTGTGCCCAAGGAGGAAGGAATGGGACGTTAGACTTCATCAGTGTGCCATCAGGAATTAGCAGGTGAAATCTTTTTTCCTGAAGGTTACAGTGCTATGTTGAATTACAATAGCTGAGAATTCATTTGTCCCTATTAGTGGAGATCAATGAACAGTTGTCCAGCCATTCTTGCTCAACCATACCGAACAACATCATTCATGGAGTTGGGTGAGTGCCTACCTGGCTGAAACTTTACTTTCACTTACTCCTTTTATACTTGTTTATAAAAGGACTGGATGTCTTGATATCTTGTTTTCTGGTAGAGGGTATGAGAATGATCTCTCTGAGTACAGGGTACCATAGAATGGGATCTCTTTCTCATAATGAGACCTCTCTTGAATCTTCAGTATAGACAGAAAGTCTTAACATCTTCTGGTTCTACTGAACTACACATAGTTGCATGTAAGAAAGAAGGTTAAGTATAAGCTACAACTATACAAAAATGTTGGAGAAAAATCAGAAATGAACATAGGAAAGAACAAAATGGAAGTAAGTCTTCCTTTTCAGTTCTAAAATACTGGCACCTAAAGGACATTATGACAAAAGAAGCTGTGATGAATTCTTTGACCTCTGATGTCCTCAGATTATGACAAGGTGCTTATTGGGTAATATTTTAGCTATATGTGAGTCACTGGGCCCGTTGCAAAAGTACCTGGGTGAGCTTTTCTAGACTAGGTCATGCAGGAGATCAGATCAGATAATTTAACAGTACCTTCAGCCTTAAAATCATTGAATGAGCAAAAGACCAGTGAGAATACAGACAGTTAACAATGCCAAAGGCAAGTAATGTGGAATGCAGGCTATAAAGGAATATAGAAGATGGGGCAAATTCAGTACTAGTAGGCAGCATGGCTTCTAAAGATGGGGAAATCATAGAATTGTTTAGGTTGGAACAGACCTTTAAGACCATCGAGTCTAACCATTAACCCAGCCCTGCCAAGTCCACCACTAAACCGTGTCCCTAAGCACCATGTCTACATGTATTTTAAATACCTTCTGGGATGGTGACCCCACCACTTTCCTGGTCATCCTCATCCAGTGCCTGACAACCCTTTCAGTGAAGAAATGTTTCCTAATACCCAAACTGAGCCTCCCTTGGTGTAATTTGAGGCCATTTCCTCTTGTTCTATTGCTTGTTACTTGGGAGAAGAGACCCACACCCACCTGGCTACAACCTCTCTTCAGGTAGATGTAGAGACCAAGAAGGTCTCCCTTCAGCCTCCTTTCCTCCATGGTAAACAACCCCAGTTCCCTCAGCTGTTCCTCACAGCACTTGTGCTCCAGACCCTTCACCAGCTTCGTTGCCCATCTCTGGACACGCTCCAACACCTCAAGGTCCTTCTTGTTGTGAGGGGCCCAAAACTGAACCCAGCACTTGAGGTGCGGCTTCACCAGTGCCGAGTACAGGGGGATGATCCCTTCCCTTCTCCTGCTGGCCACTCTGTTTCTGATACAAGCCAAGATGCCGTTGGCCTTCTTGGCCACCTGGTCACACGGCTGGCTCATGTTCAGCCAGCTGTTGACCAACACCCCCAGGTCCTTTTCTGCCAGGCAGCTTTCCAGCCGCTCTTCTTGCCTGAGGTTGTTGTGACCCGCGTGCAGGACCTGGCACTTGGCCTTGTTGAACCTCATGCAATTGGCCTTGGCCTATGGATCCAGCCTGTCCAGATCCCACTGTAGTGCCTTCCTGCCCTCAGGCAGATTGACACTCCTGCCCAACTTGGTGTCATCTGCAAACTGAGCATGCACTTGATCCCCTTGTCCAGATTGTTGATAAAGATATTCAACAGAACTGGCCCAAAATACTGAGCCCTGGGGAACACCACTTGTGACTGGCCACCAGTTGGGTTTAACTTCTTTCATCACAACTCTGGGCTGGCCATCCAGAGAGTTTGTTACTCAGCACAGAGCACACACATCCAAGCTATGAGCAGACACTTTCTCCCGGAGAATGCTGTGGGAAATGGTGTCAAAGTCTTTGCTAAAGTCCAGGTAGACAACATCTTCAGACTTTCCCACATCCACTAGGTGGGTCACCTTGTCATAGAAGGAGATCAGGTTGGTCAAGCAGGAGCTGCCTTTCATAAACCCATGCTGACTGGGCCTGGTCACCTTGTTGTGCCATACATGCTGCATGATGGCGCTCAAGACAACCTGTTCCATAACCCTCCCTGGCACCGAAGTCAGGCTGACAGGCCTGTAGTTCTCTGGATCCTCCTTCTGGCCCTTCTTGTAGATGGGCGTCACATTTGCCAACCTCCAGTCAATTGGGACCTCCCTGCGTAGCTGGAACTGCTGATAAATGATGGAAAGAAAATTAACAGCAAAGGTTCAAGTCCATCTGCTGGAGTCAGATGAAAGATTGTTGCAGATTTAGAAACTGCATGGGCTGGGCTCTCAAAATGTCCGTAACTCGTACGTGCCCATAAGGATATACACCAGTACATGTATATACACAAACACACTTAAGTAATTGGAGTGAGTTTGCTTTGTTTTAAACAAGTTTGAAGGGTTATCTGGCAGAAAGTGAAAATGGGGTTGTCTTCAGCCCATGAGAGAAAGGTATTACAATGCAGTAACACAGAATCAAGTGATAAAGGCTGGCTAATTTTTGTGTATTTATGGCTTTCTTAAAGATTAAATTAAGAATCATCTTTTAAAAATAAGTTAACAGTGTATCATCTTCATATTTCAGAGAAAAGCCAGATCTTAGGTTTGGGGACAGAGAAAGCAGCAGATACATACCTCATCACAAAGTGAACCCATGCACTTTCGTGGTAGGGGTGTGATAGTCATTTCACTTGTATGCTGCTTTTTAATGTGCAGAACCATACTTTCTATTGGCACAGGACAGAATATTTCAACTGAGCTGTCAGATGAAAGCAAAAATATCTGTTCCAAAAATGAGAAAACCAGACAGCTTTGATACAGCTTGATTTTACTTCTGACCTTTGAATTGGGGATGTGGAGGAAAGGGAGGGAAGGGAATGATTTTGGTGGCAATACTTCTCTATTAAACATGTTCAATGGTCTGGGTCAAAAAGTGCATCCATCAATATTGCAAGATCGCTCAGTGGAGCAGCTGTGGTGGTCCAGCATATGCAGGTTACAAACCATTGCCACATATTAGCCATCTGGGGATGATTGGAAATGCCTGCCATTATCTGCCTGGGGCAGCAATTTGTAGGAGCTACGGCACATTATGATGGATTAGCTCTGCAGCTGAAGGTGTCATGACCCATTTCTCTGCATCTTCTTTGGAATAACATTGCAAAGCAGGGGCTTTTATTGTTGCAGTTTTGGAGCCAGGAATCGAATTTGTAATGATGCTGAAGGACAGAAGCTGGGAAATGCTTAAATAGCCACTATGCCTGTGAACTAAGCATGCACTTTAGTTCGGTGCTTGGCTGCCATCATGCCTACCTGCTTCAGGGGATTCCTTATTCAAGAATTGCTTACATACTTCCATGCACTCAGGAGCTGAGCCAGTAACACCAGACTGGGGCTTGTTTACCAGGATGCTCCTTCAAGGGTTGGTAACCTGCCCTTTCACTTCCACCTGCTCACCTCCAACTCTGTGCTCTTGCTGACCTTCTCAAGTGCCGTCAGTCTTACGCTATTCTGATAGTTGCTGGCATCCCAGCTCCTTGCAGTTCCTGCCTCAGGGAAGACAGAGACACTGAGTCTGTGGTACCACTCTATGTGGCACTGGCTTGAACTCTCTTGTAAGGAGTTTTAGTCCTCCATCATCTTTACCCTTCAGGAGATCCTTTCTGAGAGATCTCTCTTCCTCTGATGGCTCCAGGACTGAATAAGTATTGTTATGCCAGTTTTTATCTTCTCATCTCTGTGTTCGCTTACCTTCTTCTCATTCTGCCTCAGTCCAGTGAGTTGTACAATGCATAGGAACAGGTTTACTGTGATACAATTCACAAGTTTGTTGCCTTTCTCTTAAGACCACACAGAGAAATAGACATATGTATGTATACTGTCATGCATATGCACTAACACACACAACGGCTGATGTGTAAGTAAGTACATTCATAGTACGCTGCTTTCAGTGTGGATCTGATCATGTTTATGTGGTTTCTGAAGCAGGCAGCAACAGGAAGTTGTGTGTTTTTTTTTTTTTTTTTTTTTTTTTCCTTGTTTTTTTCTTTCAAAAGAGCCTGGATAGTGTGCATTTTTATTTACTTTTTAAAAGCAGAATGGCATCTGCCTGTGTGGATCCCAACTACCCTTTTCTCCTCACCACTCTTCTGACCTCTGTCCAGGCCATTTTCCCTAAAGCATCAAGGGAAATAACATATTTTTGGGGCTGACTGCTCCGACTATTGCTGACTGTCATCTGATCTTTCAATCTCCTAGCTCAAGCAAATGACTACAGCAGACCCTTTTATTAAAAATCTTTCAAGTTGGCTTAATCATGTGTAAGGAGGAGCAAAGCCATCTAGAGCATCAAGCAAGAGGTTGCCACACTTCTGTCCTTTCTTTGGGTAAGATGAGTGAGTTTTTTGTACAGAAATGCAGAATATTGGTGAAGGAATGGTGGATGCTTTCTTGGTCTCTGTAACTCTTTCAAAGTCCCACATCTTCTGTCAGGTTTTGTCCTTGTCCCAACAGAGGAAAGATGATTTCTGCTTTCTGGGATCAGAGCCCTCTTCAACTCCTTTCACTGGACTTTGAATCCAAACCTGAGCAGCAGTTAATATGCATTACTTTCCATTAGAGCAAAACAGCTTCTTGGCTGGGTTATCTCATGGCACCTATACTCTCTCATGTTGACATTAGCATCAGTAACTGCATGTCTTCAGCCCTTACTGATTTCCTGTGCAGTGATGGATACCTAGTTCTAGGCAAAAATGACAGCATTTGCAACAGGACAGGAGTTATTTTGATGGGCATGGGACTGACATGGGCATAGGGCTGACATGGGTACAGGCGACCTGCTGTCTAGATGATTCTGAAAGACTCCATGTGACATTCTTTCCCCCATAAGGCACAGAAAGTACTCTTAAACTGTAAGTTCCATGTGACAAGAAGATAGATCTTATGCTGACTTACTCTTTGAAATGCTCAGCATAATCTACACTTGCAATGATATTTATGCATCCCTATTCACTTATAACCTTATAGTACTCTTCCACAGGCCCTTTGAGAGGCTGACAGTCAAAAGACAAGTATAAAGTGCAGTAGAGATACTAGCCAAAGACACTTCTATTTGTTGCTCCTGAGCGCCTCACAAATAATTGGACTTGGGAGGTTGGGATGGGTGGTTAACTGGGATATATAAGACATCCCAGGTATATTATGCAGGGGCTGGGAGATGAATGTTGTGCTCATGACTTAGAAGGATTAGTCACAGAGCAAGTACAAGCAGACAGGATATAAAAGACATGTCACAAAAAGAGGCAGATCTAGCTGCAACCTGCCTTAGTGGACACTACTCTGTGGAAACTTGTTATTTGCGTAAGTCAGTGGCAAGTAGCCACAGACAGATGGAGTTAGCATGGTGCTAGGCAAAAGCAACCCTCTTGTGACTTCTTCTTGATAGAAGAGTTTGTGCCTGGAGTAGGCACAACAGACTGTTTTACAGTCTTCTGGTGTGCTTTTTGTCAGAGTTTTGGTTGCACGTACTGAAGAACAGCATGATTAAAAGAAGCGTGTCAACCAGAAATAAACTTCAGTGAAACTGCATGTGCAGAGCACTGAAGGAAGTGTCAGCTCTCCTTGGTTTAGGCAGTGACCAAGAAACTTATCCCCTTTGGTGAGAAATGGGAGAGGAAAACACATCATTGTGTGTTATGTATAGGTTTGTCGTTACTTTTCTGTCTAATGTACGTAACAGCTACTGTGCCACTGAAGGCTGGAAAGTCTCAGAGAACAACAATTGGACACTTCTACACAGAGCTTCTAATTGACTACAAGAGCAACTCTTTTCTGGATTTCCATCTGAAAAATGCAAAACAGGCTACCTGTTGGGGTTTTAATTTAAAGCTTGCCACATGGGATGATGGTGAATTGTACACTAACTCTGGAAGAGGTACCGTGTATAACACAGCAATCAATTCAAGCTTGCGAAACTGCAAGTGGAAGGCAGGTAAACTCATGGAAGAAAAGAGAAAGAGTAATCTTAAGAGTGAAAAAAAATGTTAAAAATGTTCCTTTAAAAATCACAGAATTTCCAACTGATCTATGGACAAAATGTCAAGGGATGAGGGAGGACAGAGGATGGAGACAGCTCCTGTCATTGCTCTGAAGGAGCACCAGGGCAGGGAACATGCCAATATTCATGTCACAGCCAGGGCAGAAGTGAGTGGACTCAAGAAAGGGCTGTGAGTGTTATTTCCTTGGGATCTGTAAAAGAGGCAACACCCAGACAAGGTTAAGCTTATTCAGGAGCTGTAGTGGCGCTGGTGCTTTTCAAACTGCATTGAGGTGATGACACCACAAGCTTGAAAGGGAAAATCCAAGCTGACTGCCAGAGCAGGCAATAGTGCTTTTGACTGCAAACAGGTGGATGAGGTATGCAGGGCATTCAGTCAACATGGACTCACCGAGGGGGAATCGTGTTTGATCATGCTTGATAGCCTTCTGTGATGGCGTGACTGGCTGGGTGGATGAAGGGAGAGCAGTGGATGTTGTCTACCTTGAATTCAGCAAGGCTTTTGACACTTGTCCCATAACATCCTCACAGGTAAGCTCAGGAAGTGTGGGTTAGATGAGTAGACAGTGAGGTGGATCAAGAACGGGCTGAAAGGCTGAGCTCAGAGGGTTGTGATCAGTGGCACAGGCTCTGGTTGGAAGCCTGTAGCTAGTGGTGTTCCCTGGGGGTTGGTGCTGGGCACAGTCTTGTTCAATTTATTTAGCCATGACCTGGATGAAGGGACGGAGTGTACCCTCAGCAAGTTTGCCGATGATATGAAACTGGGAGGAGTGGGTGATACCCCAGAAGGCTGTGCTGCCATTCAATGAGACTTGGACAGGCTGGCTAGTTGGGCAGAGAAGACCTTCATGAAGTTCAACAAGGGGAAGTGCAGGGTCCTGCACCTGTGGAGGAATAACCCCATGCACCGGTACAGGTTAGGGGCTGACCTCCTGGAACGCAGCTCTGCGGAGAAGGTCCTGTGAGTCCTGGCAGATGACCAACTAGCCATGAGCCCGCCATGGGCCCTTGCAGCTGGGAAAGCCAACGGCACCCTGGGGTGCGTTAAGCAGAGTGTGGCCAGCAGGTCGGGGGAGATTCTCCTTCGTCTGCTCTGCCCTAGGGAGGCCCCACCAGGAGTCCTGTGTCCAGTTCTGGGCTGCGCAGTTCAAGAAAGATGAGGAACTACTGGAGAGAGTCCAGCGGAGGCTACAAAGATGATGAGGGGACTGGAGCACCTCTCCTGTGGGGAAAGGCTGAGGGAGCTGGGGCTGTTCAGCCTGAGACTGAGAAGGGACCTCGTCAATGCTTAGAAATATCTCACGGTGGGTGTCAAGAGGATGGGGCCAGACTCTTTTCCATGCTGCCCAGCAACAGGACAAGGGGTAACAGACACAAACTGGAATACAGTCCCATCTGAATGTGAGGAAAACCTTCTTTCCTGTGTGGGTGACGGAGCACTGAGCGGGCTGCCCAGAGAGGGTGTGCAGTCTCCTTCTCTGGAGATACTCTAAACCCGCTTGGATGTGTTCCTGTGCAACCTGCTGTAGGTGACCCTGCTCTAGCAGGGGGGTTGGACTAGATGGTCTCCAGAGATCCCTTCAAACCTCATCCATTCTGTGTTTCTGTGATTCTGTTAACATTTAAAAAGGCACGGGGAATATTTAATATATTGGTGTCTGGAAAATTAGCTAACTGTTTCTTAGAGAAATCTTAATCTTTTGTATGTGGGGAGAAACCTTGCACGACTCTCCTGTGAGTTTTACTCTGGAGCTTTGGTAGGGTGTGTGCTGGGCAGGAATGACAGTGAATAAGCAGGTAGGATCATGGCATACCACTGCTCACTGCTCTGCTGTCCCAGTGGATATGTGACTCTGGGTCAGCCGCTGGGATGGGATTTCATCCCGTTTAGCTGTAGGCACTGAGTGTGCACACATTGAGCTCCAGACCACAGGCACAACAACTATGGAGTCAGTGGAGGAGCCGCCTGCTTCCAAAGAAGGAGGTTTTTGCCTTGGGTAGCAAAAGGTTTCTCAAAATGGTCAAGTCTGTGTGGCCAGCAGGTCATGGTGTGGGGATCCTGAATAAAGTGACACAGTGATCCTAAGGGATTCATCAAAGCTGTCATTTATATAGATCAATCTCAGCCTTAATCTGTCTGAGTTTTGCAGCTGGAGAAGTTTCCTTTCCC
>KL263550.1:0-35548 GCA_000699545.1 Podiceps cristatus
CATGAACAGAAAACAAACCGAACAAGAAACCCGGACCCGAAGGAAAGGGCAAGGACCAAAGGGATGAGGGCAATGGCTGACCCTCCCTCACACCAGCCATGCCGTCTATGATACGGAAAACTCTCTTTGGCCAGTTTGGATCAACTGTTCTGGCTGTGCCCTCCCGAGTGTTTGCACCTGCACATCAGCAAAACCTGGGAAACTGCAAGATGTCATTCATCGTTCAGCAGCGACCAACACCAGCAGCTGCTGGCACCTTGTTTCACATACCAACTCCAAAACACAGGAGCTAATGAAGACAAAAGCTAACTCCGTCCTGGCTGAAAACCAGGACAATAACTTTCCCATTTAATTCAGTAAGTGTAGCACACAGCTTAGACAGGCATATGATGTTCCTTACATATGTGAAGTTATTAGAAATTCTGGAAATAAGTTACAATAAACTTTCTCCTACCCATTTTTTCCAGGTATTTCTGCCTAAAAGGCGGAAAGCTTAAAAGGACATAAGGAAAGAGAAGGTTGTTCAAACTCAATGCTTTGCTTTCATGCACACTGGGGGAATCTGCCAGCAGTACGCTTGTACTTCATCAATGCAGCAAGAAACACAATGCGATTCGTCAGATTGCTCTTCAGTCGACATTCAGAAGCACCAGCCTGACAACTAATACAGGCACGTGACACTGAACAAGTAGGGAGAAAGTAAAGGGAAAAATCTTTGCTTACAGCCAGCCATAAACTAAATAGAACTTAAGTTCGCTACAAGGTTTAATTGTAGAAGGATAATTAGAAAATATGCTACAGTATATATGGAAACATACCACATACACAGAACACCACCTCTGTGGCCACTTAATGAAACTGATAAGACACCAAGCTAAAATAAATACCTTAAAAATTAGGGCACGGAATACAGGTTGGATATCAAATCCAATGCAGGTTTCTCCACACCTGTCACACCACACTGAAGAAAATCAAGGAAATTCTTCACTTAACATTTCAACGCATCAGTCATGGCAATGAAAAATGTTTATGTGGATGGAGTGCTGGACTGAAATTTAGAAGTCTGTTTCTCTTCCAGCTCTGATTAGCATAGAATTCCTTTCTTCATCTCTCACCCTGTCTGTTAATGGGGATAGTTATGCTGACCTCCTTTATGAAGCACCTGAAAATCTACAGTTAAAAATGTTCTTAAACATATAATTATAAATAATAGCACTCATAGCAAACTCTAGTTATCAACTCATCATATGAAAGCAAGAATCTCATTGTTCCCGGAATTAGTACACAAAATTCAATTTTTCCACCGACATTAGCTTCCTAGTATTTTCATCATTATTAAAACAGCTACATTATACTAAGATATAACCTGACTGCCCTTGACTGACATTTTGAAGATTTTCCAAGCTTCAAACAACAAAAGACACAGAATTTTTTTCATTTAAAATTTCCACGTCAAAGATAGATAGTTTTGACCAGCTTCAAGCTTAGATGTTACTCTGAATCTGCACCTCGAATTGTTGCAATGGTTCCATTCTGAAACAGGCTGTAGCACTTTTGCAAATGTATTTTGCTGTTACCTCCATCAACCCCTCTTCTCTCCTTACAGGGGCTGGTCAACGAGGGCACCTTTTCATCACCACCACTTATGCTACTGGTTTCTATTCCACTTTCCTCCACATCCATGCCTCCCCTTTCCTCCTTTCAGCTCCAACACTGCCCTTAATCACTCAGTATGTTTGATGTGCACATTTTTCTTTCATCTTGTGCTATTCAAAAATGAAAAAAAAAAGGTGAGAGGATTTGATATAAAATTAAGCTACTTACCAACTACTGCCAGATTATGCTCTGAGCCACATGCGATCTGAAAAAGATGAATGAATAAAAGAGAACCCACTTACCAGTAGGAAGACTACCACAATTATGACAAGAAATTAAAAATTAACCTGAAACAAACAACTACAGTTTGTAGGAAGCAAAATCAAGGGTGAAGTGCTCTCACTTCTAATCAAAATTTCAGTTGTAGTCGCACTTAGTGTCTTGGTGGCAGGGGGGTACATTCATTTATTTAGTTAACAAACAGACATCTTTTCAAAACCCAGTCACCACTGACATTTCAATCCTTAGGAGCTAGACTGGCCACAATTCTGCGAAAACATCACCCCCCTGACAACATCCGCTGGATCCAACAAGACTATTCATGGGCATAGAGCAAATGCAGATTAAACCTTTGCAAGATCAGAGCCATACAGACAGCTGTGAATCAAAAGGACAATGAAGATCTCAATTTCTCTTATCTAAACTGTTTGTACAGATGATCCCTGTTGAGCTGCACAAAGTATACCAGCTCAGTGTGATAAACCTAAAGTGATATGATCCCTATGGTCATTTGTATAGAACAGAGAAAAAATACCATAGAACTTTAAAAGTTGCAAAGAAAAGAAAGAAAGCAATGTAAACATTTTCTCCCTAGCTCATTAGGGATGGAAATCAGTTATGAATTTCTTTTCAAAGTAAACTCATAGCTCAGTGTATTTTTCTTTATTCTTTGCAGCTGCTATGAGCATCAGATGGTTAAGTTGCTTTAGCGTATATCACATAGTATCACTCACGAAGCTTTCATAAATTCTTCACAAACAATGTTAACACAAGCCCTGAGAGCAGCCCACTGCCCTACTGTAAGGGCTTGTCTCTCCCATTGAATTCTTTTGCAGTGTCGCTGCTGGCATAATTGTCTGACGTAATACAGACATCGTCTTACACAATGTTACTCTGCCGAGTGCCCTCAAGTTTTAAATTAAAACTCAAGCAATCCCCTGAAAATACTGTATTCAGTTCATTGTCTTACGCCTAGCTGCCAATTACTACTGAGCCTGAGAAAATTAATAAGCACATTCTTCTACTTTTTAGAAGTACATTTGCAATACTAAAACATGAAACAGAAGTATATGCTCAATGATATTAAAAAATAGAAGTGCATCAAAATTTTATATGGTCTCGTGCATGCATAACTACAGTTTTTACAGCCAGAGAAATTGTTACAATCACCTCAATGTCTGCATAACATAAAACCATAGAAGTTAACAAAACAGTCCTTGTACTTAGCCCACTGGGCTTGAGCATTTACTAGAAAAGAGATACCCAAGACTAGCCCACAGACCAGCTTGAGCAATTGTGTTACAAATAAACACTGCAATCACTGCTACTCACGATGTACCCCTGCCACAAATGCGAACATGAAAACATTTGGTTAATGCCATCCTAATACATCAATGGCAAGGAAGACAAAACCGACTTTTTAGAATAGCAGTGCTTAGCCAAGACACTAAAGTATTTGGGAAAACAGGGCAAGAAAAATAATTCAAGTCACAGCACACCCCAGCATGGCCTCATCTTCAGAAGAACGAAGATGAAACAGCAGGAAAAGCAATGCCTTTGCAAGAGCACTAGCAGGGCTGCATCAAGGCTTCCATTCCATGATATCGCAGACAGGCAGAGCTCTAAGCCCCGACTGTTAAAACGCATAAATCGTTGCCAGATCCCGCATCATTGCCCTCACCGCACATCAGAGCCCTACACGGGAGCAGGGCTGGCTCCTAATGCCTAGTCACTGGCTAATGCTCCCACCAATGCCTCTCCAGCTTAAAGGCTGATGCCATGGAAACAAGATTCACACATGGAAACACACACAAAGGCTTTCTAGCAAAAAGCAAATTCTGCATCTTCAAGTGCTGAAAACTGGAAATACTGAAGTTGCTGCTAATACAATAAATGAATTTTATCTAAGGTGTGAATAATCCTATCTCAGCTACTTCCCTAGGAAATACGCTAACACAGGCTCCAATTGAAGAGCATCGGTACAAAAGAACTGTTCAGGCTGGTGGCTCATACTTACTGCCAGGATCCTCTTCAGAAACACTACATTAATAAAAAATAAATAAATTTGAAAAACCACCAGAAACCACAAACAAACTAACAACAACAAAACTATAACAACAAAAACTACATGAAACATAAACCAACACTGAACCACAATAAAAAAACCACCAGCCAAACAAGGTGTTGTTTAGAACGTAAAGCATCCCTGACGAAGCAGCACTTTCTTCCTATACCTAATAGCAATAGCTACAGAGCCGACAAGCCAGATAAAAGAACACTGGTGACCTCTAATAGCTTTGTACTCTACATTCACGTAGCTGTTACCCTGCCCACCACTGAGAGCCACCCGCTAGCCAGCTTGTCAGGTTGTAAGGGAGGCAATCAAACCGCTCTGGGCACGACCAGACCAGGACTGCTGTATTTGAGAGACCCGCCGGTTCTGGGGAGCTGCCCTCTTGACAGCCACGCGGGCCAACATCCTGCGCAGATGCGCTCACCACAGCGCCGGCGGCTGATGGGGTAAAAGCTATTGCAAAGCACAAATGACAAGTGCTGCTGCACCTCCTTCGGTCAGGTAAGAGCCACCTCAGTGGAAGTGCCAGCTTCGCCAGCAATGACTGAAATCAAGCCAAACCACGAGCTGCTGAAGGCAGTGCCCTGGATTCACCTTCGCTGGCCCAGAGCAAGGACAGCGCATGCCATGTACCAGCAGCCGTACTGCACGCCCGAGAATTTGCTAGACAGAGAGCACAAGGTTCACCACCTCTGCCTTATCGCAGGGTGTCACCACCTGACAACAGAGACTGACTTAGTAGAATCCCCAAATAAAAAACACCCTTAGGGGACTCTAAAGTTAACCTTCTGAAACAACAGCCGCCTTCACCATCCATGCTGCTCGCTACAGGCTACACCACCCACCCCCAGGATTCCTGCACCGACACCTCGGGAGCTCGGAAGGGACCACGCTGCAGAGCTGAAGCAAGGTTGCCACTGCTTAATGAGCAGGGCTGCCTTGCAGGTATTTCATAACATCCTTTTTACAAAAAGCTTTAACACGTGACACCCCCTTTTTATCATGACTCCCCACAACAGTCAGCCCAGCATGCATAATTTGCTGGTACAAATACAGACCAGCCAGAGAAGGGTACTGCTAAACAGATGGTTTATGCTTACATTAGCTGTAATAAGCTCTGCAGCCAGTGCAGGTCACTGGGAGAAGCCTGGTATTTACTGCAGCAACCATAATTTTCTGGCTACTTCTCTTCTGTCCCCACCCCCAAGGTGCTGCAAAGAAATTAAATTCCAACAGACATCTGTGTGCTCCCAGTGGATAAGTACATTCAAGGATGCTTATAAACACACAATAATGCTTTCTAATTGGGTAGTATTTTTACATTCTATTTTAATTGAAAAAAAAAAAATCACTAATCTTAAAAACAAATCAGAGTGACTGCCAGTGAGTGAAGCATTCCATGAGCCTAAGAAACATGACCCCCTACACAGAAAATAATTCATATTCAAGTTTCTTTTCCATTTGTAGGCAAAATTGAGAAGAGTTGTGCAAGGATATTGTGATCTCTATAAAAACGATCTCAAAGCACTTTACAAAGGCCTGTGAAGCAGGAAAAGAATGCTTAGGGACCATTCTACTCAGAACTCATTTACCTTATTATCTGTGCGCTTTCAACCATACATAAATTGTTTGTTTCTTCCTGTAAACTGTGTATTAGCAAGCTGTTTTCTACCTAATGATGGTTGCCATTCCATCCAGATTTAACACATGGTGAGCAGCAGCCAAGGGCCCAGCGTTTTATTAATCGTAAATAGTCAGGACATAAGCTGCATGGATGGTGGGGAGACACCTTAGCACAGCAACCACTAACTCTGGGCAAAACACCAACAATTTCTGCAGCCTGTTAACATGGCCCGGCCCTGACAAAAAATAATTGATTGAATGTAAAAGCAGTGGGTTACACAAAATAGAGAAAGTATTTCACTCAAGATCAGAGTATTTTTATATGTTAAAAATACTATACAAAGTATAAAAAGAATAACATCTAATATATATACAGTCCTATATATGTGTGTATATAAGAAAATATGTGCATATGTAAATATATGTATGCATATTAGGAAGAGAAGGTTATCTACTCAAGGAGATGTTATCATGGAAGAAGGCTCAGAGGAGAGGTTAGGGTAAATACAGAGCGTGTGTCTCACCCCCAAGATAGAGATGTTTCCCAACAGCAGCTCCTTTTGCTCCCCCACAATCCTATGAGATAATACTGTTCTCTCCTTTGTGGACAGTAAACAAACATATACAGGATAAAACTCATGCAGGTATTTAGACATACAATCTCCCATTGCTTTCAAAAGGTAATTAAGAGACAAAATACCTTTTGTCAACCGTCCCCTAAGGGACTTCTCCAAGCACCATAACAAAACAAGAGTGACAAAGAGTAAAAATCCAAGTTCCAGGCTAGTACCTTGACCACAAGTATATTCTTGCTTTTCTTTCTGTACTCCCAGGACTCCAACTGAGGATCTGTTGTGCAACCCAGGAGGAAAAAGATCAAGTCAGAACTGCAGGCAAGGTCAGCCTAGTGCTGCAGCAGAGGGGAAGGGACAGTGCAGGGGCTTGCACGGAAGAGGCTCCGGGAGCTGGACTCACAAGGGGGATTGCAGAATGAAAATTCTGAACAAGCATCTGAACATCAGGGTGCTTAGTTGGAACAACAAAAGGACCTCAATGCAATTTATTGGTTTGGTTCACTGCCCCATAAGTGCAGGTTATTTAAAAAAAACCAAAACATTCCAGGATATGGAGAGTTCCATCACTTCTCAGAGGTAAGAGCATGAAGTACGAAATAGTTTTCTAATGATGAACGAAGATATGATGTTTAAGGAGTTACATCTAGATTCTAGTCACTACCATACCTAACTTTTTAACTGTACAAAAGCGTAGCTCTTGAGAGAGAAAGAGGGAGGCAAGGGAAGGAAACCATTAAAAGGGTGTGCACATAAGTACTTCTGCCCAGGACTTTGTATTTGCCTTCAGCCGTGGCGTTTCATGTCTTTTGTCAAAATTTCACTGTAAGGAAATTGCCAGGACCAGAAGACACAAATTTTATTCCTCTGGGATCAGAAGTCCTAAGGGCAAGAGACAAGGTGACCGAGAGCCTGCAGATCAGAGCTTACGTAAGACGGGGGAATCTTCTCTCCCAGGGCTGCTGTTCTATGCCCTTGATTAATGCATCGTAACAAAGATTTGTACTGTTTGACACACACTGCCCAACTACATTTGTATGCAGAATTCTACTGATGTGAAAAAATAAAATAAAATAAGAGGAATCTTATTAGCAAAGCTGTCCTGCTTCCAATAAGCCTTCACTAGGAACTCTGTGTTCCTCTTCTGGATCATTTGACTCCTGATTGATAAGAAAGCAGCTTGCTAACCTAGTCACATTCCTTGGCGAGCACAAGACTAAGTGCAGTTTAATGCAACACATGTTAGCAGCAAACCAGTACAACCTCACTAAGAACAGCACATTAAATCTGTTCCTAGCTGTTAGCTCTATCAGTTGAAAAGTGAGAGGCCCGGTGTCCTACAGCTCACAAGACATTTTCCATTTTTCCCCAATCTAATAATCTAACCTTCTACTTAAGGTGGATTTTTGGTTGGTATGTGATTGGCTTTTTAGTTTGCATGTAGTTTTACTTTCCACTACAGCAAGAAAATTCACAATAGAATTTAAACTGAAGCTTGAGTACTAAAGCCTAGAAGAAAACATTCCTCGAGACACAGCTGACCGAAAGCTAGTGTGCCGTGTAAATGGACCTTTGCAAGGAGGGAGGAAGAGAGAAAGCATTAAGACATCGGCCGGATGCAGTAAGCTTCAAAAGAAAGATTTTATATCTCCCTGTAGCTTCCACAGTCATGATCTATGCTCTCCCTGCCTGAAACTAATCCCAAGCCTGCTTCACTTGTAGTGCGAGACATGAAATGCTTTTCCTCTGTGCAGTGTTTCCCTGGCTTCTCCACCCACCGTTTCAGAGTCCCATCTCCAATCATTCAATGTCCTGCCCCGTCAGTTATGTTACAGTCACCTGGTCAACCCCAAGATCTTGCTGTTACACCCTCCGTGACATAGGTAACATATATATATAGGCCTCTGCATACATTCCCTCTGTATGACACCAACCATACATGAGAAACAGCTATGCTATCCACCAGAGCACCAGACTTCCAGGAACAGCTTCTTGTTGCTAACAGGGTGTAGTTGCACTTCTCCGATTCAGTTGGTGCAGCCTGGGTCTCAAGTGCTTGCAGCAGACAGAAACGGGTAATTCCAAAGGGAAAACAAAAAACGAAACCAACAACAGCAAAAAACCCCAAACCAAAAAAAACCCCAAAACCACAAACAAAACAACCCCCCCAAAAAACCCCACTTACCACAAACAAAAAACCCCACAAAAAACGAACAAAACACCAAAAAACTCCACACAAAACCAAAAAAACCCCACATACAAAAAAACCCCCCAACAAACCAAAAAACCCAACAAAACACATACCAAAACACCCCAATCTTTTAATATCAGGTAGGAAGCACCACAATCCCATACAGCTATCATTAAAGAGATCAGGCATAGGGGATGAAAACAAAAGGAGGAAAGAAAAGCTAATTGTTAAAGCAGTCAGCATTTCCACAGGTTTATATCACCGCAACCTGTGTGCACCCACAAAGTCTACTTGCAAGGCAGGTGTGGTCACACTGAAAAATTTAGATACCTACTGTTTGCCTTAAATTGAGGATGGACAAAGTAAGATCCATAGCCACCAACAAAAAACCCCTCGTCACCAGATGACTCTAGAGCAACACAAAAATTGCTGAGATACCAGTAAGAACATCCAGCAGGATTAGGTTTTAGTAGAATGATAAGAATGTAACCAAGTGTGACAAAAATCTTTATAAGTCAGCAAGGTCAGCTGGCTCTTCTCCACTGCCTGAAGATTTTCCAATTAGTTCCTCTATCCTTCTTCAGGCAGTTCCCTCCCTTCCTTGGGGTTCAGAAAACATTAGCATCTTTCATTCCAGGAAAATCAAGCTCTGCCACTTTCATATCCCTCAGCCTTACCACCCTATCAAAATTTTCCATTTTTTAAATCAAGATCTGAGCCACAAACCATTTTTTTTTTTATTTTTCCATCATTTTTAAAATGAACCAAGTCAGGGTCATTCAATCCCAGTTTGTTTCCTGTAACAAGTTCCCCATTCAGTCTTCATTATTTTGTGCAAATTAAGACAAAGGTATCCCTTCTGACTGATAAAGAAACGATCAATCCCACCTGTCCTGTTTGTATGTACATACACCCAAACGACGTCTGTGCCGTGCAAACCCCACAAGGCCAAAATCCTCATTAATATTACAGATACCTCTATCCACATCCAAATATGAACTAGAGGAACGGGGTCTTCAGCAAATGCACAGTTTTACCCAAGGAAACTTCACCATTTTTCTCAAAATGATTTAGATTTGGATTGTTTCGTCCACAACTCCCAGCTCCTTAGTCGCAGTGCCTCTCTCTCCTAAGTTAAATGAGAAGCATTAAGATGAATACTTTACAACCTATTTGAGCTTGCTTTGGGGGCTACAACTTGTTTGCTCTTTATTTGAGGCCACAAATACCACTTTCACAGGAAAAATGGAAGAAACCAAGTCCACAACAAAAAGTTTAAAAACCTCTTTGTACACCGATTTAACTGTGCCATCAACACCCCCCCCCTTACTATCAGATTTTTCTGATGTTTTCAGGTCAAGAATTATAGCTTGTAGCATGCCAAAAAAGCTTGGTATCTCTCTTTTCTTATATTTTACATGCAAACAGCAAAAAGAAAAGTGTTCATTACAACGTATGTCATTATTACCTATCTGAATGTGCTAATTCCTAGTATTGTGAACTTAATTAAATGAATAGTTCTATTAAACAATGATTGTAGGCAAAGATTATATTGAAGTACATTATCATTATCCAATATTTTATAGGCTTAGAATAAAAGCCATGAAAGCAAGCATTATTTGGCAACAAAACAACAAATTCTACTTAATCAACTATTTCCAAGGTCCTTCTGTGGATGTATAGCTGCAGTTTTAAGTTTTTCAACAGAATCTGGGCTTCACATCTGTTTCCTTATGGCAAAACAGCCCATCATTTTTTAATCCATTTGGAACATTTTCTGAAATATTCAGTGAAGTTGGAAAGAATCACAGAGGAATCAAATGTACATATCAGGGGAACTCAGCTCTCTCCTAATTGTGGTGTTATTGCAAGCAATCTCACTACAATTCCTCTATTTAAAAAATATATATATATATGCCAAGAACTCAGTATACACAGCCTGCAAGATAATAGAATAGCACATAACCTTGTATTTTTGTAGAACCAAAAAGAAAAATAGCACTTGTAATAACATTCATATGCTCAAACAATTGACTGTCTGGATACCCTGTTCAGATATTGTGAACAGGCAGACACTGTCCCTATCAGGCCCTCTTAAGGGAGGTAAGTGCTGGCAGCGTGGCCACGGCTAAGGGCCCACTCGCGTTTCCTGTCTGGGCGGAGGAGGTTTGGCCCTGCCCAACCATACTGCCCAGAGGCAGCTGGCCACATCGATGCAAGGTCTGACTTTCTTGACTCTCTATAACCCTTCTTTTTCTAGCATGTGGTATTTTTGGAACCTACTTACAGTATTTTTTTTTTTGATTCTCTCCCCTATCCCCCTGAGGGGGCAGGGGGAGCAAGCAGCTACGTGGTACTTGGCTGCTGACTGGGGTTAAACCACAACAATCCTTTTTGGCACCCAACATGGGGCGTGAAGAGTTGAGATAACAACAGATTTGACCAGAGAGTGTTAAAATGCACCTGTTACAAGTATTCATAATATTAGTTTAATAGTTGGGGGTCATAAGGTTGATTTTTTGTCTCTCAAAGTTCTTGCGCTTGTTCTCAGTGTTGTGTTATGTAATAACTTACTTGCAATATACATCCCCTGTCGTGTTATCATCTCTAGGAACTGGGTCAAGGTTATCATTTTGCTGTACTTTATAACACTGGCTTATGATATGATAAACTTGTTGGTCATGAGACTAATCTGTTATTTGTACTAAGCGTTGCCATCACATCTCTGTACATCGGAAGCCATCTATCGGAAATTATTAATAATTACACTTCTTTCTTTTTCTCCTCGGCGAGCCAATCTATGGAGGAGGCACCTTCCTTCATCTTCCCTGTCTCCTCCAGGCTAGGTACAATAGCTCTTGAGAATGTTGAATATCCTTGGGATGTTCAAACCAGCATGTTCCTATTGCTATGTCTCCTGAATGTCATTCAGGTCTTGTTTCGGGTTAAACAACTATTTAAGAATATCACCCAGAGATCAACCCCCAGCAAGAGGCACTGCAGCTACTCCAACCCTGGGCAGCTGAACCAGAGAACCAACTGGTGCCAGTATCAGTCCCCTTTATACAGAAGAATGAACCTTGGAAGTGGAAGTCAGCTCATTTAATAAGGGATAAAGAAGCTTCTTCTCAGAAGGAGCAGGAGGAAGAAATGGATGAGGCAGACTACTCCGAACAGGGCCATCACAAGAACAGGAGAGGGAAGAGAGGTAGCCACTGCTCAGAGAAGAGGAAGAACCCATAAATGAGGCAGTAACCATCTGATCCCTGTCCCTCAGTGAGCTGCAAGATATGTGAAAAGATTTCAGCCATCATCCAGGCGAGCACAGTCATCCGGCTGGTCCAATGCTGAGATAACAGGGCCAGTAGCCTGGAATTAGAGGGTAAGGAAGCCACGCAGCTGGGATCCCTTTCCAGGGAAAGGCGCATTGACAAAGTTATTAGAAAAAGGAGCACAAGCTCTCAGCCTCTGGAGGTGACTCCTGTCAGGTGTGAAGGAAAGGTATCCCTTCAAGGAAGATGTTATATGTCACCCAGGCAAGTGGACCACCATGGAGAGGGGTATCCAATACCTGAGGGAATTAGCCGTGCTGCAGGTGATTTATGATGACCTGAACGAGCAGTTATCCAAAGATCTAGATGAAGTCAAGTGCAGATGACCCACGTGGTGGAAGTTTGTATGGAGCACACCATCACCGTATGCCAACTCATTGGTAGTAATGACGTGGAAAGATGGAGAGGAACAGTCGTCTCCCTCATCCCAATGCAGGGCAGAGGGGAGCGAGCGGCCCACTGGGGTTAAACCACAACATACTCATTTTACAGTGCAGAGGCTTTTTTGGCTTCTTCCAGCAATAAATACAAATTTATGATAGAATTTTGAATGTCTCAGTTCTTCAACACCCAGCACTGGGATGTGGGAAGACTAATTTTCAGAGAAATTACTAAATGTTCAAGGAAACTCTCATGCACAATTGGACTGACCTTTCATTTCTCTGCTGGCCCCGTTGACCTCAGTGAGTATTGCTGCTTGCAGAAACTGGCAGTACACAAATACGCTCTCACTGAAGAGAATAAAAAGACTACTTAATCCCCAAAGCATTTCATGTCCTTTGAAAGAAATGAGCGGGTTACTGGGAATACAGAACCACTACCATATATCACTTGAAGTGCCCCTCATTGGACCCAATGCCTTTAGGAAATATTATTTAACTATCAGCTGTTCAAGAATGTAAATCTTTGCCTCTTTTCCAGCACAACCATGCCTCTCCCTCTCCCACATACATGCACATTAAACCAAAAATGTTATCAACTTTCTTTTTAGTCAAAAACATACTAGCCCATTAAGAACTCCTCCTAAAATATGACAAAATAAACATCAGAGAAAAAAACCCACAAAAACATTTTTCATACGTCAAACTATCTCAGCTTGAGGACAGAATTTTCTTGGTTCAGTTACATTCCAGCAGAGTTGCAGGTATGCAGCTTCCATGAGTTAGCCTTGTATAAAAACATCAAGCCATGAATTTTGCTGACTGCCCACTCCTTTGCCTCTCCAAATAAGTGGTGCTTATACCCTTAGGGTGTCATGTAACTCTGCTCTTCAACCTTGGATTCTCTGTTTCTGCAGCACTTAGTAACAGTACAGCTCCCTGCAGCGAGCTTGCTGAGGAAATAAATGATGTAAACTTGCTAAGACTCCAATGTAAAGATGAATAGAAAAGCTGTTATGGATACATAAGGGTACCATTTGTAAGGACTCAGAGACTGAGTCCTAATGCTAGTCACAAAGGGAGACTTAGGAAAAAAAACACGTGTGAAGTGACTCTACACGATTGATAAAAAGTCATTTTTATTAAAAAGCTGAATTATCATAAAGCCTTCAAAGTTCTAACTTGAACCTTTTTGAATAAGACCATAGCCAGACCCTATTCTGTCAGAAAACCATCCATTATCTCAAGAAAACTGCTGTAGGACAAGAGTAGGCAAGAGAAAAAGTCAGACCCTTGCTGTTGCTCCACTGGTGTGAGGTCAGAACACATCTGCTCTTTCCAGGGCTGGAAAATAAACTGCAGCTGGCCAACACCAGGCAAGCCGGGCAGCCCACCAATGGACCTCCAGCTATTCACATTCATGAGAACCATTCATTCAGCTCAGCTGAGTTGTTCTTTAAAACCACACATTCATTTCAGTTTATTTTGACCTAGCAGCTGCCTAATTACAAGACATTTCTATTATGCACCATATCTCTCTCGCACAATATCCACTCCTTTCTCTTTCAGTCTTCACTACCTTTGAGACATCATTCTTTCACACCAGTACATGAGTTTCAAATGACCTTTTCTTCTCTTGTTTTCTCAGGGAACATGTCAGCCTGCTCAACTTCGAAGGCTCCCAATCTTGCCAGGGGTCCAAACGCTGCAGGGGCAGTGTAAGCTGAGATGTGTCCCACCTCACAAGCCAAAGGATGCACTGACTGGTCATTTAATTCACATTATGGAACAATTTTTCTTATGACTCATTTCTAAATGGGACAGCATTTTTGCAGTACAAAAGAATGAAGCAGATAATATAACCACTACAATACCATTCAAGTCTAGTTGGGAAAAGAGTGTTTCACAAGACCAACTAAACGCATACTAATTTATCCACAGATTTTGCTTATGTTGTGACTAGTGCCTATCAAAAAATAAAAAACCCCAACCTTTTCTCCCCAGAATCTCACGCAGTAACACTCTCTGCTTGGTAATCCATTACTAGGAACAGGTATCATCCAACACCAATCATCTGCAGTTGATGCCACAGAAGCACTAAGCACTCACTAGCAACTTTTTGATGCCTTTATAAGCTGAAAAACAGGTCTGTCTTTCTCAGGAGCAATTAAGAAGGCAGCAGATGAGGTGTAGCTGTAGAACTGTGAGGGCAAAGGCTTTAACCAGTTACAGTATAAACAGACTATGGCCTTGGAAGTGTAAATTGAGAACACACCTGCTCCAGTGTCCAGCCCACTCCCACAAGTCAGGAGATTTCCACTACAACATAAGGAACTAACAGGGATAAAACCCCATAAGCAGTCTGAGAAACATGAAGCCCAATTTCTGAAGAACTGCAGTTATGACAGCCAAATTCAAATATGGCATTTTGGCAAAAAGGTCCGGTAAATATTTTTCTTCTGTATGACACCCTAACAAAAGTCACAAAGCAACAAGTTCTTACATATGTAAGTTTAGTTTAAGTCCATATAGTATCCATATTTTTATATTTTCTTAAAGTTAAGTGAACAATCCTGTTATAGGAGTATTGCACAATGGTGCCAGATTGGCATGAATCATGGTAAATATCTTCATTTGTAAACTATAGTGCTCTAATCTTATTCTGGTGTCCCTACTAAAGTTACAAATAGATGGCATTTGCAAGAGATTTATGCCCAATAATTATTTCTCCCTTTTATTTCCAAATATTGTCAGATAGAACTATGCCTTCTGTAATAAAAAACAGTTTTAATAGAACAAGTTTTGAAAATATTTCATTGCAAATACACAGTTTACAATATGGAAATCCTTGATTGTTTTTTGAAGAGGGGTCCTATTTTCAACCTGAATCCCTTATTCCATCTGTGTTAAAGACATCACACGCATTATTGAAAACTGTCTACAAAGGAAACCAGATGGAGAGTGAAGGTCCTGCAACGTGAATTCATTTAGAGTTCTTGAAATTAAGGGGTTGTGAATGAATTAAAACTCCAGAAGCAGCTAATAAAAATTGATAAATGGGCAAGACTGAGACAGATAAAATTTACTGTGGTCAGGTACGACATAATAAATCTTTGTGGATACCAAAAAGAATCATTTAGACTGTTCACATATACAGATGGACTCTCAGGGGAACTATCTAGCATCCCTGTAGACAGCTCACCAGAAATATGTTCAATATGTAATAGTAACCCAAAAAGCAAAAAAATTAGATCAGTTTAGAGAAGACGACTGTATTGTCATCTTTTCATGCAGACCAATTACATTTTACAGTTTCATTCTGACACCATCAAGGAAAAGGGACAAGTACCCATAAAAAGACAGAGCAAATGTCTTGACCTAACAAAAGCAAAAGGAACATAAAAAATGAGCACAAACCCTACTGAAGACCACATTATTTATTCCTCATAACAGAGGAAACTAATAGCAGAACATCAATATTTCCAAATCAAGACTTATACAAAATCTAGTTAGGAGTAGCTTATGTGAGTACTCCTAGTAATAGCAACGTGATTCCTCTCCATTCCAGGAAGACGACTACAGTTCAACTCACTACAACCCTATGTAGTAGCCTAATTCCACCATGTCCATTTTGGTTTCATACTACGAGGACTAAAGAGATTCTGCTAAGAAGGCTCCGCCACACTGTGACAGGCAGCACCAATGTGTTCCCAAAAGAAAAGTATTTTAGAACAAAATAAGCAACCAGAGGATGACATGTCAGGTTTGCTTGGGGGGGGGGACCAAAACAAAAACAAACAACCTCTTCCATGATCAGATATGCTACTTTGGCAAAAGAAGGACTCAAAGGCTGATGTGCTTTGCACACAAAGCATTAAGGGTCTTACTGAAACGTTAAACTTAAAATGTATCATGACATCAAATGAAGAGGAGACAGTTGCAGGTCTGTTGGTTTTCTAATGTGAAGAAAACATCTGTCTCATCTACAAGAGACACTTTTTTTTGATTTAGATATTTCCAGTTATTAAAAAACAAAAACCAAAAAAACCCCCCACCAAAACACGCACACAAAACCCACCAACAACACACAAAAACCCCAGCATGACAAAAACACACAAAGTAAATCACCACCCCAAAAAAACCAAACCACCTTTATGCACTCCAGAATAATTTCCCATGATTTTTATTACTCTCCTTGTATATATGAGCTCCCCTTTCTCTATCTTCATCTTCTCACTTACATCATAAGCCCATCATATTTGTTCCTTCTTTAATTACTTATCAATAGAAATCAAGATAGGCCTCATATTCCTGAGGCTAGATTACTTTCATTCCGTATTTCAGCCTAAGGGTTTTATTTTTCTCCAATGTTTTAAACTTTTTCATAGGTTTAGAGCTTGTTCAAATCAATCCTGTACTGGACACACTATAAAAGCAGCAGAGGCTAATGCTTAGCACCCCTTCCCAACAAGCACCCACCCTGATGTTCAGACCCTTAGGAACAAAATTAAACCGCTGGGGACACACCTTCACGTCACAAACCAAATTCAGCTGATGTCCACCCCAGACCCCACAGTTTTCAAAGATGCTCCTGCCTGATGAGAGGCAAATCCCTCCTCCTGTTACTACGACCTGCATTCTTACTCCTCTGTGTAAGACTCTACACTCGGCAAAGCTGACCTGCCAAGTGTCTGCCCTCCCGAAGCAGACAAACAGCCCAGATTTCTCTTTTTTTTTTTTTTTTTTTTTCTAGTGACTCCACTAGAAACACACATTTGATAAAAACTTCAATGTACAGTTATATTTCTAGGACCACTTGCAGCCATTTTGTACTTTTTAATGGCTTTTTGGTTTTTAGTGGTTGCTATTGTCATTTTGTATCTTTATAACTTCCTGACCAGAATGTCACACTGTCTAGCCAACTGCCTGACAGAAATCCAAGTGTATTACATCTGACTCCACTAGAAACACACATTTGATAAAAACTTCAATGTACAGTTATATTTCTAGGACCACTTGCAGCCATTTTGTACTTTTTAATGGCTTTTTGGTTTTTAGTGGTTGCTATTGTCATTTTGTATCTTTATAACTTCCTGACCAGAATGTCACACTGTCTAGCCAACTGCCTGACAGAAATCCAAGTGTATTACATCAACATTTGAAAATGTAAGTATGTTACATCTGCATCTGACATTGATACATTTATCAAACTTTCATCTCATAAAAAATAGGTATCAGAGTAGTTGGTCAAGATCTATTTTCCATAGTCACATACTCACTACAAGGAACTATATTATCATCCTTTTAAACCTTTATTGATCAAAATTCACATCAGACACACTATTATTTTGGCCAAGGCAAATATCAGGCTGACAGGCCTGTAATTATTTGAGTCATCTTGCCTTTTAAAATATTGGCAGGGCATTGTCTTTCAACTTGTCTTCTGGAACTTCCCTGATATTTGGTGCGGGGGGAGGGTGGGCAGAAGTTATCAGCATCAACAACCTAGACCACATTTCACTTTGGCCATCTCTCACGACTCTGAAATGGAAATGCTTCAGCCCTGATTTTTAAAATTCTCCTTCTAGAAGCCAAGTAAATGCTGGTATGGAAAAGTGAATCTCATCACTGTATGGTACTTCTGCTTTTTACTCAAATGAAAATAGAAAATATTACTAATGTAAAATTTGCATTGCTAGGGTTTGATGTTTTGCCAATAGACATATTTAAGATGTTTCAGAATTGACAGCACATAGTCTCCTGTATTTGTCTTTCAGAGCAAACTCACTCACACTACTGCAGCTCTTTTCCTTTCCCTATTAGATGGAGCTGGGCATCCTGGGAAGTGCTGGCTCGTGGCAGGCTACAGTCAGTGCCTTATATTTTGTTTCAGGGGAGTGGAGCGGATTTCCCACCCGTTGGACACCCCGTAAGGATACAAGACCTCTTATTTTCAACTTGTTAATGACTGAGGAATATATAATGCAGTTTTTAATATAAAATTCCCCTTTCACTCATATAAGTACTTGATTCATCCTAAATAAATTGTAACCTTAGACATTGACATTGCAATGTCCACGGGTGGGGGGGCAGGCGCAGGGCAGGGACACACACACAACACACGGACAACAGAGGTACTGTTGGTGACTTCTGCATTAATTCATCTAATTGCTACTCAGTGAGATTACAATATTCCAACATGCACAGAAGTCAGGCTCCCACCCTCCCACTGTTAAATCACATTTTTCCTTTAGTTCTCACATTGTGTCTCTGTAACAGCACACAGGAATCATCAAGACAGACAAGACAATTTTTCAAACGTTTCATGAGCAGTGCTATATACTCATCATAAAAAAGAATCAATACTTTAAAATAAGTCCTGAAGACAGGAACCCATTCTTTAATGAATACATCCAGGGAGTTACTGTGAAATGCACTGATTGGAAATCCCTTTACAAGACCTGCTTTCCTTTATAGAATATTGCTTAAATAATATGTGGTTTTAGAGTTCCAGCTTCATCTGATACTGTCTATGCCACTAGATAGAATACAAAATTATAGAAACTCTGAAGAATAGTTTTGATCTCTTTTATTAAAGTAGCAGCATTTTTACAACAGAAGAAAAAGTACTACAGGTTATATTAAAGTCAGCAGCCCGCCAGACTTCACCGCCAATTACAAAACACACACACCTCTCGTGCATTTGTAATTGAAAGCACATCCCTCTCTAGATGGAAGTCAAGAGGCAGCACTTCCCCCTATTTCAGAACCTTTCAGAAATCTAGTGAACTCATTTAACCTAAAGTGACATATGTGGCCCACCTAAGAATAACAACAATGAGGAAACTCCTTCCTGGATATTCTCATATCTGATAAAACCGAAGCATCACTGCACGACAGGTAAAACCCACCTCATCTGCCCTGAGTTCTCAGGCCATCAACTTCAGCAGTGCTTTACTCTCACAACGAAGGTGGTTGTGGGAAGGGCTGAGAACTACTGCTCAAGCATCCTGTGAATGGGGTGAGGTGTACCTGCCCATGTCTATACGCGGTGCTTACATGTTGGCAAATACGATGAGTGTCCAAGTCTGAATCTGTCAGTGGCCAAAGCTTTTGCCATTCTGACTTGAGAGCTCTCTGGCCAACATACCATTCCCAGACATGGAGCACTAGCTTGAGATCATATCCTCCTCAATGTCCACCGATGCACATTTACACCTGTGCCCAGGCTCGCCAGTATCTGCTCCAAATATAAGCTACTTCCCCTTACTGGAGGTGGCATGTGCACAGCATTGCTGCCCTGCTATTGCAGTTTCAAATAACAATAGGAATTGAAGCGTGTCACTTCCAATGACTGCAAACGCGTTTAACCACTGCACTCGGCAAGCAGAAAAAAAGAGCAATATCTGATTTTCCAACAATTTCAATATATTGGAATATCATCTTCTGTGTTAGATTTCACCTCAAAAATATCTGAAGTGTTCTGAAGTACACAGTATCACTTCAATTCCCACTATGTGGCCAAAAACAAACAAACAAAAACCCCAAAATCCAAGAATGGCAGTTTTAAGCAACTTGCCTTTTCAACCTAGTGTTGAAATACTGTGGTACTTACTGAATAAGGAAGAGCTTGGCTAGTCATGATACCATTTGGCTTAAATAGCTTACTCTTATTTTGAATGTTATACTATTAAAGAAAATACTTTTTACCTGTGAGTAAATTCCTGTCAGATTTTAATACATTTATTTCTTTTTGAATCACTGCAACTTTGTCACCTTTGCATACAGCATGCAACCATTTTTATTCCAGAAAGGCTGAAGAATTTTTTCCCCCCAAGAGCTTGCATCTCTTTACAGTTTCTCAAAAAGTGTATTTCGCAGGTGTGACCAGCAGGTCGAGGGAGGGGGTTCTGCCCCTCTGCTGAGACCCCGCCTGCAGTGCTGTGTCCTGCTCTGGAGTCCCCAGCACAAGGAGATGGCCCTGTTGGAGTGGGTCCAGCTCTGGGCCACAAAAGTGATGAGAGGGCTGGAGCACCTCTGCCATGAGGACAGGCTGAGAGAGTTGGGATTGTTCAGCCTGGAGAAGGGAAGGTACTGGGGATATATGATTATGGCCTTTTGATACTTAGAGGGGACCTATAAGGAAGATGGGGACAAACTTTCTAGCAGGGCCGGCTGTGATAGGACAGGGGTAACGGTCTTAAACTAAAAGATGGGAGATACAGACTAGACATAAGGAAGAAATTTTGAAGGTGGTGAGGCACTGGCACAGGTTGCCCAGAGAGGTGGTGGATGCCCCATCCCTGGAAACACTCCAGGCCAGGCTGGACAGGGCTGTGAGCAACCTGATCTAGTTGAGGATGTCCCTGCTCATTGCAGAGGGTTTGGACTAGATGGCTTTAAAGGTCCTTCCAACCCAAACTGTTCTATGATTCTATGATATCTGAGCTCAGAGGATCAAAATATTCTGTAATTCGACTGCTGAGCATCGCTCACTACACATGCAGCAAGATTCTCTCCATTCATTGTTGAGTTCTTCACATCATTGGTGTGAGGTGAAGCAAAGCATCTGCAAATGGCACAAAGACAAAATAATCTTTACCACATACATTCATATATTTTCTTCTTTTCTGTACTACTTTTCCTTTTTCCATTCATTCTCTCCTTTTACCTCTGCAGTCTCCTAGTTTTCTTTCTGTGTGCACATACAAGCATTCTGACATAAATGTCAGGGCATCTTCCATTCCTTGGCAAGTACTGCAGCCCACAAGTAGAACAACTACTAAGCTAAGCTACAGGGAAAAAAAGATCTAATAAAGGAGCAAATGGTGTGTATGTATGCCTGATATCACTTGTAAGTGAAAATAAGGCAGTAAAATATTCTGCAGATTTTCCTGGTTGACTTTACTCTGTAGTCTGCAAGGGCAAAAAGATGTCCTAACGCTCAAAGGGAGCAAGGACTGAAAGCAAAGGGGAGTACAAAGTGTCTCTTTTCCCCTCCTACCTTTGAAAATTATCAGGCTTTTTAAAACTCCACCTATATCGTTTCCTCATTCCCCCTCCCCCTCATTCCTCATTGAAGACCAACAAATCTTGTATGCAGGAGAAACCAGACTACAACTGCTAATTTACCCATACAGGGGAACATATTTAGCATATCCTTGAATTGATCATTATTAGGAACATATATAAGCCCATACTTAGAAGCTAAGTTTCTATTTTGGACCTTCCTGAGTACAGAGGGTGCTGCTAATTTTAAAACAAACAGAAATATGAACAAGCTCAGAACTATGTTTCACCTTTAAAAAGAATAAATTCAGTATATGACTGATTGACAGAGTGCACAAATTACACTTCTTAAAATCATTTTTAAAAGAATGACTTTCCACATGCTTCTACACAGGCTTCCTCTTGACTAAAAGGGAGCTAAGAAACATCAAAGGCTAAATTGTTCATGAAACTGCCTGAAGAAAAAGGTTCTTTCAGGTCAGCATGAAGGGTAATAACATTCACCTCAGCCTCAGCAATTAAGGAAATTGTTTCCATCTCTACAGGCATCCGTCTCCTGAAAACTGAAGGAACAATGTATTCAACACAAACATGAAGGAAATGTTGACCAGACTGGAAAAAAAGACTAAAAATATACTTGGATAACAAAAGACTCTTTTGGAGGGGGAAAAAAAATGAGTAGCTAGGCAATGCATTAAAATTCTTTCCTTGGCTTCCATTCAGATGCTGTCCAAGCACAGCTTCTTTGTTTGGCATGTCGCTTGAATCTCCTCACGTCACCTTCATTCTCTCACTCAGATAACCTATAGATAAAAATATACAGAGCCCTATTCTAGGATGCAGCAACATTAACCCAGTAGCCAGCAGCAAAAACAGGGGCCTTCTTGATTCATAAAGAATTTTTATAGCCCCTGTGAACTACAGAGCATAAGGAGGGTGAAAGCTGACATCAAACTGAGGCGTATGACTTTCAGGTTCACTTACAAACCAGGATGCGTTTGTTATCCATGGTGAGAGAAGCTTACCAGCCTACTGTGCCTACATGTTCCCACAGGAAGAAGATGCGATGGAGCAAAGGGAATGTTGAATCTGAAATTCATTTCACGAGTCTCATACATTTTAGATTAATTACAGAAAATCATTTCCTATTTCACTTACACATCAATGAAATTTTTTGCTTCTCAGGCCTCTAATTCACAATGCTGGTTCCCCTCAGTCATCTGCCACCAAAACACAGCCAGCACAGGACTGCACACACCTCAAACTGATTTGCACAATATACACGAGGAAAGGAAAAAATAACCTTATCCAGGTAAAATTGCAGAAGGGGATTCACGTCGACGGAACCCCCCGCCAGCACCCTCTCAAAGTAGCAGAAACAGCACCATCAGGCAGATGGGGATTGTTATTGTTGTTAACATTATTTTGGCTTAAGAGAATGCTGACATTTCATGGTTACAAATCAGGAATAGCCAGCTCACTGTCCAGAGATATGGATGAAGGGCTCCTGCTGATGAATAGCCTTTTCAGTCTACCTTTCTGGCATCCCTTGTGTGCTCCTTTCCGAACACCCCTCCACTGTGCAGCACACATCTTTTCCAGTCTTCCACTGCTCGTCACTGCCACCTCATTGTCACAGAAAAAAGGCTCCTCTCCCTCCACAGAGCAAGAAACAGGGCATGCCCTGCCCCACTGCTGTGATGGGCCTGCCTCTGCAAACCATCCTGGATTATCACTACAGAGCCACAAAGAGACTGAGCTGCAGCAAGACATCAGCTTTCCTTCCATTTGCAGCATGGTTCTGTTTTATTAAGCAATATGCCTAAACTAGGAGCAAACTGAAAGCAAAATAGGAAGGATGAGTTTGAGAAGGGAGGCCTTACCAGCCTTTAATGCCTTCAAACCTACCAAAAATGGGGGAAGGGAGGCACTTTTAAAGGCAACGCTTTTCCACCCTGCAGTGCCTAGGAGCCAGGCTCAGCCAAAGGCGCACAGCGCACACACAATCGGCACAGTCGCCCTAGCAACAGCATCGCAGGGAAAATTTTCAGTAAAGCTTCTTGCTTTCTACCGAGATTATTTTCAAATTTCCACTTGGCACAGAGATCTGTATGGATCACAAAACATCCTGCATGTCTTGAACGTGCCTGCATGAAACGGTGTGATGGCTACACCGTAGGGAAGAGTAAGGCACTCCGCAAGTTCACCAGGGAACTGGGCTCTTAAACCACCCAGCATACCATCTGACTGCAACAGCTTGCAAGCTCATGTATTGTCACCTCACAACAGAATAAAACTGTGATCTGCTGTAATCAAATGTTCTTTAATCTTTCGTTTGTTTTCTAAAAAATTGCTAGCTTTATTTAAAGATCTACAGCATGTTTCTGACCCATTTTTTCTCTGCAGTAAGAGACTTAAGTTTCTAATACTGATCACCACCTCAAAAAATATCCCAAATAGAAAATACAAAATAAAACCAGCAAACATTTAAGCTGCTTATTTTTTACACATACTTTTATCCTTTCACTAATGCTGTTAAAAGGCACTAAAAAGTATGTGGTGCATCATATGTCTTGAAAAAGATTTGGTCACAAAAAACATCACTTGAATAATCTGCAAGCTTAAATTACACCCGTGGGTTACCTTGTTCCCTTTGGACCTCCTAGTTTACACCACTCAAGAAAACACTTCCGCATCAACTCTTTCTACTTAAAGGAAGAAAAGTTTTAAACTTTGACCTTTTCAGCTTTTTGGCACACAATCTCTTTTGACTGGAGAGCTGCAAAAGTAATGCCTTGCATAATCAAACAGCAAGACAGAACTGCTTCACAACTTTCTCACAGGATACAAACATCCACAAAGGGAAGTTGGCAAAGAATCAAAACTAATGAAATTAAATAAGACTGTTCTAAATTTATGTCTTGCCATTATAAAGACAAAGATGTATTTCAAGAACATACTGTTATGACAAACAATAGATAATTTCAGCATCAATTGTGTATATATAGTTCCAACCACATGGCTGTCACACCATACCAGATAGCTTCATTAGAAAAAAAAAAAGCCTCAGGATCCACTAGAAGACAGGCAGTTCAGAAACTGTCTGCTACTGATATCTGCAAAGCCCAAATTATATAGCCAAATCTTGGCAGTCTGGGGAAAAGAATCATGTTAGCCCTGATAAATTGTAGAAAATCTTCAGATTTCTCGGCCCTCTGTTAGTAAAGGATATTGCAAAATAGGTATTAACATTACCTCTGGAATGACAGGCAAGACAAAAGGAGCTACTGTGACAATTTACACAGGACCAAGCTGAATCCTCCACCATATGAAGTCATGACTGGGTATCCTAAGGGAGATGCCATCAGTTAAAAAAAAAAAAAAAATACTGTTGCAGGAATAATTTGGGTAAAGGACTTCAGCTTGAATTAAGAAAATATGACTACATAATTCCCTGTGCTCTTAAAAACTTTACATATACAGCAGCATAAAATAGAATCAAATCTCAGAAGCAACAGTAGAAAATGACACACAAATCAACTGCTTTAACTCTTCACCTAGTTGGAGGGGGCTTTCTGAGGAATTTGGGAAAGGATTACTATTTTCCTTTTAAGAGATGTAGCGTTCTGCTTTTCCTGCTGTCTTTCGAAGTGGGTTCTGCAAGGGATTCCCAGCCCTCAGAGCCACATAACAGGACTAACTATTCAAGACTCTCCCAGGGTAAATCCAGCAGGTGTTCACATACCGTAGTTTGAAATAATTTCTCATTTCAAACAGCTTTCTTGGGATGCTCCATATCAAAGGAGCAGAACTTCTGGCAAAAAGGAAGGATGATCTAACAGAAAAGGACTGGGACTGCAATTCAAAGAACCTCGCTCTAGTCCCAGATCAGCCAGAGCCCAGCATTAGCTCAGGCAAACCAACCCAGCGGGAGCAGGTGCCTCCACTCTGTGGCTGGGGGACGCCCGCAGGCACAATGGGGCTGGGGAACGCCAGCAGCATCACTGCCTAAGCGTCTCCATCCGAGGCACTCGGGCAGTGTCACCGAAGGAGAACCCATACAGCTCAGTTCCTAAACACACATTTGGAAGCACCTAATAAATTACTTAATAGCAGGGATTTTTCCTTTCTAAAGAAACATTTTTTTTTTTCCCAGCCACTTATTTACAGAGAGAGGGAGAGGCAACAAGGTTTAAGGTTTTTTCAACACCATATAAGAAAAAAGTGCTAAAAATAATGCCCACTTTCAAAACCGCCAACTGTTTTGATCAAGGCCTTACAATTGACTTGCGGTTCCAGTTTACATCAAGGGCTGCACCCTCCCAGGTCCCTCTTTCCAGAATGCCTTCTCATGATCACCACCTTTCACAAACAAATTTTAAATATGCTATTTGCAACATCAAAAGTTGAAATCTGGTTATTAACAACCCTTTATTAAAGCACCATTTTTGTGAGTCCACTTCTCTGCTCATCTGAAAGGTTTTGTGCATCGTCAAAAATGAGCTCAGTATGAAATCAAATCCAAAGTTTCAGGATAGCAAAAGGTCCCAAAGGAAACTTCTGATAAAGAAGCATAACACAAATAAGTACTAAGCTTGGTTTGCTTCTGTTACTGTTTTTAAAATCACAGGCACTGAGATTTTGAATTAAGGCTTACTATGGAAAAGGCAACCTATGTCTTACAATGGAAGGCATCTTTAATAAATAAAACCAGAAGGAGACAAAGCACAAACTATGTAGGCAGAAGCTAACTCTTGGCAGGGCTGGGAGAAGGGGAAGAAAGCAGCCTTTTGTTCTGTACATTTACAATGGCCTTAACATCAGGAGCATGAGAAAAATACAAATTATGTTTGTGAGGGAGGGAAAAAAATAAATTCTCATCATCTCTTATCATTAACACCTCTGCAGAAGACTCTCAAATTGAGAACTGTTGTGATTTCCATCTAGAAGAACAAGAATAGCCTTACCTTATTTCAAATACTGTAGAATATTAACAGTAAATGCAAAATCACGAAACCAGGGATTTGCATAGTAAATTGCCTACTGCATTTAAATCTGGGTATATTAGAAAATCTTTTCTTCTGAGTGGAGAGAAGAGAAAAAGTCACTTGATTCCCCTTCTCACTGAACTTCTGACCAAGGTTTAAGACTGCCTGGAAGTCTTTCATCTCTAGCCTAAATAAGACAGTGTCCCTCATCACTCAAACACATCCTAAAAGCAAAATACAAGGAAGAGAAATGTTAGCTTATAACAGAAGTCTGCCACTCCTACTCACATATTTATAGCATCAGGGTTGAGCATAGGGGTAGTAGAATTTAAAATAATGGTAAGGATATTAAGGACTTTTAAGTCAAGCAATCAGAAGCGGTAGCATACTGGGCACACTGAAAAATGTAGTCTAAAAACGCAACTCTCCCACTATCTGTGAAAGCCATCTATGTGCTAATAAAGTGTCCAAACAAAATGATGATCAAATACTGCTGATACAGGTTAATAAAGCAGTTTTGAAGAATAGGAGTTCACATCCAAAATCAGGGGGGAAAGGGTTGTACATTCATTATGAGAGAAACTCCACGTCCACAGGGCCTGAAATTAGGAATTACATTACAAAAATTTGTGATTGGCCACACAACTTTTCAAACTTTTTGGACGTGATGATCTTAGAGGTCTTCTCCAACCTTAATGAAACAGACTGATTTAGTTGCAAGGTCAGAAACACCAAGTACAGAACATCTGAAGCACTGGGAACACTATCATCTCCATTAGTAACTAAAGTTAAATTATTTTAAGATATTCTTGGCCAACAGAGTGTTATGGTAAGCGTTCTTATGACAAAGTTTTGCTGAGAACAAGGATTTGCATGACAGTTGAAAATGATGGAAAGTTTCTTGAGGAAAGTCTTGTTACAGATTTTTCAAGTTTTTGATTAGGGGTCTTTAAGTGACTAATGTATTTTTAATCTGAAAGACAACAGTTAGTAAGCTGATAAGTATTTTTAAAAAAATAGAGATAAAACTAAGAAATTTTGTGAAACACACCATTTTTTACAATAAGAAAAACAAGGGAAGAGTTTGCCTAAATTAGCATGCAAGCACCATCTTAAACTGAAAGCCAATTGTAAACTAAAGAATTTAACAAAGGGATTTCCAAAAACTGACATGAAAAGTACTTTTTGTTGTTGTTGTTTGTGGGGGGTTTTTTGTTTGTTTGGTGGTTTTGGTTTTTGGGGGACTTTTTTGTTTAAGATGAAATTAATCTGAAAATTTCAGAGGCAAGTTCTTGAAGAACTACTTGTGGCACTCTAACATATGACAGAATATTGAGAGCACTTCTCTCGGCAATCAGAAGGGAGTATCCACACGTTGATTCTTACATTCACATGTGTATTATGCAATCTGTGTCACTGCACTCCCAGACAGCACATTTCAGACAGACTTTTCATGAGAGCTGGTGACCAGACCTCAGAAGACCCAGATGCGGTGGCTGAAGCAGGCTGCGCGGCCTCGAGCTTCAGCTCAGGAAGTACAACCCTGCTGTGAGCTGCCAAAAGGAAAGCCAGAGAATAGATCAGTCTCCTTACAAACGATGTTCACTGGCTGTCAGGACTGAACAGGACGACTACACTGTGCACCTCCATGTCAAGCCTGGAGAGATTAATTAAAATAAAATTTTTAAAAGTGCCACATAAAACCCCACATGTTCTCATAAGATGCAGACTTCCGAAGAACCTCTCTACAGGTCTGCCTGCAATATTGTCAAGGGATCTACTCTTTCCAGCGGGAGAGCCGAAGAATAAGATTTTTTTTTTTTTTTAAATGAGGTCTGATTAAAATTTAACACAGTTAAATAACATATCTAGGAGCTCAAATAGCCTACTTCTGAAAATGATGGTAAGTGGAAATTGCAAGACAAGCAGCATCTTTAAAAATCAGCTTCTTTAGGGGTCTAAAATAGTGCAATGGAGTATGATTTCTGCCAGAGGTTTAAAAATTTGGGATGCTGCCCGCTCAT
The DNA here is from genome assembly GCA_000699545.1 of Podiceps cristatus. Lineage (NCBI taxonomy): Eukaryota > Metazoa > Chordata > Aves > Podicipediformes > Podicipedidae > Podiceps > Podiceps cristatus. The sequence goes on from KL263550.1 coordinate 28,069, forward strand.
GAACACTGCACAGATATGATGGTGTTTGGGTACCTTTCATTATAACAGCGCTATTTTAAAACAAAACTTCTGTTCAAGAGTTTGACCAAGCTAGTAATTGTAAACAGCAAAACACCTCCCAGGAGAAACACTACTTAACGAGTGACAGGCCTCTGGAACAAGATCAACAAAGCAGAGTCCAGAAAGCAGGCGAAGACCACATGTAGTCTCACCTTCTCCTTTGGTTACCACATTATCTCTATATCCACAATTAAAAGCAAAACAAAACAGGAACTAGGAGGAAAAGCCTTGAGGGCTTAGCAAGACCTTTACTTGGTATTCAAGCATGAATAGCACATAAGGCACTATGTGATCTTGTCCATGGCTGTAAATTGTCTTCTGGAGGTGAAGTCATTTCCCTTTGGAGTAAAAGCCAGGGAATGCTGTCATTGCTACAGTCAGCACGCATTTGCTTACCCCTCTGTGCTTATGCTCTCTGTTTCAAAGGCTTGTGAGCTGGAAGAGCTTACAGTACTGTAAAAATGCAGAATCGGATAGGTTACAAAAATCTGTTTAATGCAATATGTGAAAGCAGGGCAGAACGTGAACCATGAGATGTTCAATCAATTCCCAGAGCAGCTGATTCTGAAAAGCAGCAGTGACACTGAGCATTGCCCGCTTTCAGTAACCTGCACGGGGAAATTCACGGGATTTATCTGCAGTGACCAGTTGGGAAGGGAGCTCTTTTCTATTTTGATTACTCTGCTGAACTATCACAGTAGAACTGCTCTCAGATTTAAACATAAAACTAACACTGAGAGTCCATGATTTTTGATACATTCAGTTCCCTAAACTGTCTATGCCACTACTGGAACTGAAGGTGTCTTAGTCTGAGGCATTTAATCTCCGGTCTTTGAAATGCTATTAATGTTATCATTCACGTATTACATAGACTGGAAATTATGGCACTAGGTATGACCTTTTTTGCACATCCAAGTTGCTTACAAACCAAAGCCTTCTTTTCAAAAGCATTTTTCCATAGCTTTTTATGTGCATCTCGAAATAAAACACAGGCACTTCAGTGGTCTGAGCACTCCACACAGCTGATTTGCCTACAGTCACAATGAGACAGTTACTGGCAGAACAGTCACTTGCCCTGTCTTCGTGCTGTACCAATGTGGATGTATTACTGCTGCATAACGATTCAAGCCAAGATTAATGAAAGTAGATGGAAGATATACGATCATGCCTTCTGCATTGCTCTGCTTTTCTTAGCACAGAATGGCTGCAAAAATCCCATCTTCATCGTGTCTCAGAGGTCCAAAGCTTAAGACAGAGTAGCAACTCATAAACTACATTCTATCTCCCCTCCTCCTCTGCAATACAAGACAACCAATCACTTTTTTTTTTTTTTTAATTTTAACCTAATCAGTGGCAATCCTTCCACATAAGTCAACAAGTGTTTGGGTATACCCCCTTCACAAATGCAGTAGAAGCTTCAGGGGAAGCTGAGAATATAAGAACCTTGCAGGCTATGTCACTTAAAGTCTGAAGGCCTCTGAACCCAATCCTCTTGCTTTTTCATACTCCAAAAGATTCCTGACAAACATTCCCTTTTAGTACGGACCTTTCCCAATTGAAAAATAGACAACTACCTTTCTGTCTTCCCTTCCTAGTCTTAGATCCCAAATCTCAAATAAATCTCAAGAATAAAAGAAAATGAAAGGTATTCCTTCCCACATAAACCAAATATAATTAAAACAATTATGCTTAAGGATAAAATACACATTATTTTTTTTCTATTCAATTAGTGTCCCCTGCTTTAGATCTCCTCTTATGGTCATTACATAGATGAGCATACAGTATACCAAAAGACTTATAAAATGGACTACTTTGTCCCACAGTAATTAAGCTCCACAGAGACAAAGGCAGGCAGCAGAGGAAACAATAAACTTCAAAATTACCTTCTTTGGTTCATTTCACCATTCCCTCTTACACTTGAGCAAAAATTCTTACAACTGGTCTTTGGGGATTCCCCCCCCCCCCCCCCCCCTTCTTCTGTGTTTATTTATGTAGTTTCCACTTTTCCGGTAATTTTGGTAGGTCCCACTGGCTGCTTAGAGATGCTTCATTTTTTATTGCTCCTTTTCTGTTTGTACTGTAATTTTATTCTGAATGTCACCTCCAGCAAGACTAGATTTGCAAGTGAAGCAAGACAGGCTCGGAAAAGCCTTTTTAAACAACCACAACAAGGTCTACAGAGCAGCATGCCACATGCCTTTTTCTCTCCTACATCTGAAAAGTGTATGAAAAACCTCTTTAGCAATATTTAACACTGTCTCACACGAAACAAGTATGTCTCTAGCAGTCTATCTTACAGGACAGGATGGTTTTGACCTCTAAAGGTGAAAGAATATTTTTGTGGACATTTTTTCGCAGAGAAAGAAAGAGGAAAATGGGTACTGCTAAAATCACCCAGTAAAACAAGCGCGTAAGCAGGGCAGAGAAGGGAGACTAAAAGCAGCAGCGTTTTTGGCTCCCAGACATGCCCACTCCCCTAACCGCACCTCAGTCCGTCTCCTATGTTTTGTAAGACAGTGCCATGCTGTGGACACTCTGCTCCGTGGCTGCTGCACTCCGCAGTCTCTGCAGGTACAGTAGGCCTGTTTCCTGACCCACTTTCCTCACCAATCTCTATTTAGCTCTACGCTAGTGATGCTCCTGGCATGACAATCAGATACTGCAGCCTGCAGTGCAGTTCGTTACAACACATTCGCAAGCTCCTAGTAAATTCAGTGGAAAAGTACTGTATCAACGAAGCCTAATTAAACTGAAGTCATTTGCAAAAACCTACGTCAAATGCAACAACAAAAAAGTGCTCAGGAGATCTAAAAGATGCCTTTTTATTTTAAATCTACTAAATCTGCTAGGCACAAAGTAAATCCAAAAGATCGTTCCTACACAAGGGCTGTCAAAGGAAAAAGCTATTAGAGTTAGTACCTTTTCTCTGGATTACCTAATCCATTTTATAACGTGTGCCACTTAAAACCTGCCACAATTCCTCCCACTGTCATTTATTTCTCACTAGAGAAGGGCTCCACACCTTAATGTCCAGTGAAACTGTAAACTTAATCTTACTACAGCTATTATCTTCTTACATGCACTAGAACCTAATTCATCCCTCGGACAGAGCCACCTGCAACTAACTTCAGATTTTACTTGCACATACACCTGTGAGGGTAAAATTTGGTTCTGGCTCCAAAGTTAAGCTCTAATATGCGGATATCTCTGAGAACATGTAATTGGAGGTTGATTGTATTCCATTTACCTGCAAAAAACACAGTCATCTCCTTTCCTTTATATGGAAACAACAACGGTCATAACCTGGGCCTCAGTTAAAAACAATTCTGTTGCCAAGCCCATAGGTTATATGGTAGTAATTCAGCATACTACTTGTCTATACTTCCTGGGCACTTAACATTTCTGCAGTGGATATAGCCAATGCAGGTGCACAGTATGCACATGGTGTGTTGCCAATATTTTGTATGTAGAAGGCACTGAGATACAAAATATGTAGGGGTCTTACCAACTCTCTCTTTGGCAAGACACTGTTTCTATTCAGTGGAATATTTTTGTACTTGCAAAACTCAGGTCCTTATCAAAAAGAAGTTTTGAGAGCTATTCAGAATAATTACACCAGAACATTTTAAATTACTCATCTTAATATTAGAAACACTAAATTTGAAACATTCTAAAACCAGTACAAACTTATGTTTAGCATTGATAAATAAAAGAAAAGCTATAGCAGAAAATTAAGTATGGTAATATCAAATTATTCACAAGAGACAGACACTTTGGGGCCACAAATGCCTTACAGGAGTGGATCATTTATCGAGGATATTACCTAAGGGAGGCAGCATGAGGAACAGTTACTCACAAAGCAGTCCCAGTGTACAGTATGGATAACCACAAATTGCATCCTTTGCAGGAGCTGATTCACATGCAACACAGACAGTTTTGCTGGGGAGCAAGAACTATTACTAAAAAATTCTTGTAGCTTGGCATATGCCACACAAACTGACAGGTTTTTGCACTTGCACTATCATAATCACACTAATTTACTGAATCACTGAAGATTCCCAAAAAACGGCCCCCAAAGTGCTTATGTAAAATCTCTGCAACATGTAGTCTGATTATCCATTAAGTGGGGTGATACCAGCCAACAGCAAGAGAAAACAAAATTAAACGTTCATCAGAATGTGCAATTCATCCAAATTTCATACCACAGGCACCTATAAATATACAAGTCATTAAAATAATGTACAGGATAATTATATTTCATCACTCATTACCTTGACCCGAGAAGGACCTCATCTTCAGATGGAAGATGCAATCCAGGCTTGCATTTTTATAACTAGGGAACACTGCAAGAAGCTTCGCTTACATAAAGCGGCACCCGTAGACTAGCAGCTGTGCAGGCAGAGGAGAAACTCAACATCATAAAGCTACTGTAGACCTTACCTTTTACCTGCCAGTGGCCTTTGCCACCACCACCAATAAGCAGCCTACCTCTCAGACTAGAAGCCTCAACTTTGGGCTAAAGTATTCTTCACACCAAGTATTTCACATTTAAACCTAGACAAGCAGACAGAATTCAAACAGGACTCTTCAGAAAGGACACAGAACAGTTGTTTGCGACAGATCTACCGTAAGTGTCAGGCACCTGGCAAACAAAGAAGGTATTTAGAGGTAAGTAGCTTTGTTGCTACCTCTGGACAAGCCTGAACAACAAAACTAAGACTATTTTGCTGCCTTGTTATTTATTAAAGAGATGATAGGATCACCCTCAGGGCAGTCCCAGGGCAAAGAGTCTGGCAAAGCAGAGATCCTCTTGACAGTTTTTCCCCAGGATTAAATTTTACGCATCATTCGATTTTAGTTTACTGAGCTATGGACCACAAAACCAAACCCCAGACCTTTGCAAGTCACTTCTCTTAACCTCATGTCTACTCAATTCAAAGATAGAACACATAGGCCTGGGAGCTTAAGACCAGCAAATTAATTGCTGTACTAGATCAACCCACTCCAGTGAAAGGTGTTTCACAGGCACATAAACCCTCCCTAGACAGTTACAGAATAACCTATTTCTAAGGTCCATAAAAGTTTATATCCTTTCAAGAGACTATAGAGATTTTTGTTTGTCTTTTCTATGTGAATTTGAAAATCCTTAATATTAGCAACCAACCATTCATTAAGCCTTCTCAAAAGCATTTGTTCTTGTTGGGTTTGATTTTGCTTTTTAATCAAACAAAAGCTCTTTAGGAATCCAAGGCTCTAATCTGAATTGTTAGTGCTTGAACATCTGTTTAAAAAAAAAAATCTGGCTGTAAAAGTAGAACAGATCCTGGTTTACATGGAAAGCTACAGAACTGGTAGATACCTGGTAAATCAAGAAAGAACTTTAGGAGATATAATCTAAAATGCAATCATTAAATTGTTCCTTAGTCCCAGAGTAGGAAGTCAGAGAAACAACACGAAAAGACACATTGGTTTCAGTGGTTCCTTCCAATGTTACTGTGTTTAGCAGGCTGACTCCTGGTTGATTTGCAAATCTACACATGCCCATGGGAGTGGGATCTCAGATCATTTAGCATCATGGCAGATTTCCAGTTCTTGGCAAGACGGTTGTTTTTCTCCATGAATCAGCAACTGTCCATCACACTACAATCTGTGAAGCCAAAACCCCACCTCATCAGCATAAACTATATGCATGTCTGTGTGTATACAGTCAGAAAGGCCTGATCGCTTTCTATATATATAGCCCACACGTGAGGATCGCCATTTGCACAGACAAGCATATACACACTCCTTAAAGCCAACCACACAAAGTGACTTCTCTCACCTCTGCAGTCATGCAATGCTTTGGTAACACAGCACATTATTTGCATTGTAAGATTTTAAGTGTTATGGTAAAGAACAAAAACATTACCCCTTCCTATGTACTGTTTTCTCCCTATCAATGGGTAACTCCAGGTACCATCCCCACTGTAGTCAACTGCAGAACAACTGTCTGCCTGCTGCTGAAAAGCAAGCTACATTTACATTTTCAGATAATGCTTACCAGCAAATGCATTCTAAACACCCATCAGCAAGGAAAACAAGAAGCAAATAAGTTACATTTGAAACATCTTCCTGAAACATGCTCCAGAATTTTAACAGCTCTCTGTAATACAGATAATACGTCTGAACATGATAGCAAACAAGATGAATGCTGCCCCTGTAAAATGAACTTATTCTCGGAAATACTGACAAGCAAACCATGCACTTTGGAAGTATATTACAGGAAAGTATGTAGTAATAATTCCTCATTTTATTCTTTCTGTGTCTCTCCTTGATACACAAGAGATTGCAGTATTCTTATTGCACAGCATCACTGTGCTAATATTAACGGATTTGCTGGCTCAAAAGTGCCACTTTTTAAAGGAGGCAGGGGGACAACTACTAAGATCAGAAATTCACTGTTAAAATTATCAGGAATCAGCACACACACACACACACCCCGCCCAATGACTCACAATATAAACTGCTAACAAAATTATAACCTGATCCACTGGATGAAGTAGCCCAGCAGAATGCCTGGCCCTTCATTGTTCCTTCTATTTGAATGACATGCCCATGGCACTGCAAAATTTACCAAAATCATCTCTCTTTTCCAGAACCTGATCATAAAACTGACACCTCATGCATATAGAGTCACAATTTGAGGCTATAAATTCACCCTGTAAACTGGTTTGTTTCTTGCAGCATTAATTTGCACATGGACTGAAGATCATTGAATACAGAACTGTCAAGTTATTAAACTGCAACAATCCTGTTGCAATGGCAGTACTTTTTTAAAATGCAAAAATGTATTTTTTATTATTAGTTGCATAAGGGCGATCTATGTTTACACAGCTCAGAGCTGGATTTAAAATGAATTTTAACAGCCAACTGTTTCAACTTGCATGTAAACAAACATACTGCATTTCTTCATTAGCTGGAATTTGCTGCAGTCTGTCAGCCATCTGTACTGTCTTGCGTTCTGTTCTCTATTCAGAGCACCACTATCAAATGTTGGTGATATAGTATTGCTCTCTTTGGAGACATCATGACTACACTATAAATAGTTTAGAGACGTAAAACACTATTTCTAACAGTTGTCTTAATATCTGCTTTCTCAGAATGCATTAGGTTGTTCTGTTTTTCATCCAATTTTGATTCTCTATAGCTTTGTGTGGATATGAGAAGATTTTATTTTGGTGCTCTCAGAGGTGCAGGGCAAAAACTGCAGCCCAAGCATAACTTTATTAAACTTCTGCGTCCTCCAAATCCTGGATGCAGAGGCCGAACCCCAGAGCATAACCCTGCAAATATCTGCACTGCAGTCACAGGGGTGGCTGCATAGAGCAGAATCGCCGGGCTGTTCTTAAACCAGGTAGTTCAGGGGCCAGCCACTGCCACA
>KL263550.1:35579-59666 GCA_000699545.1 Podiceps cristatus
CCCCCCACTCCCACAGAGCAGGCCGGCAGAGAGGTGCAGACTGGCCCACGCTCCCCTGCCCACACCCCCCAGCCAAACTCCGTCTGGAAACTTGCGCTGGGTTAGTGCAGCTCTGCACTGGAGCTCAGGAGCCCTCAGAGCCTTGCAGAGCCCTGGCTCCCCCACCCCCCCGCTGGCTCAAACCTCAGCACGTCCCTCACTCCACAATACAGACCTCAGCACAAACTCGCTCGTGCCGCTTCTCCCCATCCTTTCGCTAGGATCACAGCACACGGAGGCATAGCCCAGAGCAGCCTTGCGGTCCCCCAAGCTTTGCGTGCCGGAGCCCTTCCCGGTGGCAGCACTGACCTCTGTGCCCCTGGCCGTTCTGGGACTGGTGAGGGTCTCAGAGAAGCCAGTGCTTACACCGCATGAGTCCCCTCCAGCCCCCAGTGACACCCAGGGCTTTTTGGGCTGCTCTAAACTGCTCCAGCTCTCACACAACTCAAAGGGTACTGCAGCGCAGCTGAGGATGTCACCCAGACTGTTTAGCTACTGATTTGAGCAGCATGCACTGGCTTCAGACTTCAGAGGACAGGTGATAGTACCTTTAGAAGAGCACAGCTCAAAAATCCAAGTCCCTAATAAGGGCTTTTGTGGCTTGCTGAGTCATTCTCTCTTTTAGGAAGTGAGGAGAACTGGCAGTGAAACAGGAAAGCTCATACACACCTTAAACTCAAATTTTCTTTCTCCTAGGGACAGCAGAGCACTAGAACATTACTTTTACAACCAACACCACAAGTGATGCAACACAAACCACAAAGTTACTCAATATCCATGGTAGTTGTCCAAACCAAAAGTTACCTATTCAAAAATACCTTTTTACTTCACCGAGTGGATGAGTTTATAATTTTTCAGGAAGGACTTGATGCTCTGCCTTCAAGTTGACTCCCAGACTTGTATCATCTGTCAGATTTCAGAACTGCAGGGCTATAAACCCACCTGCCTATAATAGAACTAACGTGCTGCCCTCCAGAAACAGACTTGTAGCATATTTGTGCAACACAACACAGCTATCTCTGATCGGGGCATCAGAATTCTGAACACTGACTTCGGATGTAAAATCACTTACCAAAAAGTGAAGGTGCCTTATTCTTAAAGCTTCATTTCTGTTTCATTTCTCAGCTTCTGGTTGAGGACAGCGTGGTGAAACAGTGCCTAATTTTATTACCCTGTCAGACATATACGAAGGGGTGAGCAGGACTCACTGACAATCTAAGTGTAAGACTGAAAGTTTGACATCTAGTAGTCCCTGATAAAAACAGGCACTTAGCATGCAACTTCACAGAAAAGTTCTGCGGGTTTCTAAAAACATCTCTCCGGAGAAGTGGAGTTTTGGGGGGTTTGGGGGTTTTGGTTTTGTTGTGGGTTTTTTTTTTTTTTTTTTACTTGTTTGGGGGGAGTTTTTTTGTTTTTTGTTTGTTGGGTTTTTTAATAGCCATAGCATCTAATAAAGCTGCCACAGTAAAACTTTTCTCAGTTTGTGGCTCCTTCTCTGGAACAGCAGCAACAAAAAATGCCTACACTCTTGCGTCCAGATGATTTTCAGCAGAATTTTGTGTACATTAAACAAACCAAGCTGCAGGCATGAAAACAAGCTGCCAGAGAGGCTCCCAGCCCCAGCATGCTCCTACATAGCTGCAGGTACTGCTGTTACAACAGGAGGACAATTAACTCAGACATGCAAGCATTTAGGGGGACAGGATACAAAACAGGGTTTTTTTCAACAGTTTCTGGTCCCCCCTTCCCCCTTCTATACCTACACTTATCAGGTGGTAGGTTCAAAAAGGGGCTAATGGGATAAGGAAATACATGTCTGTTCGGTTCTGTGACTGAAAGTATGAAAAAATGCAATACTGTTGTCAAAATTTTCCAACTCTGCTTTGGCACATATCTCAAAACCAGCCCGGTCTAAAAATTTCAAGCAAGTTTAACTCAAGAACCCTTGACAACATCTAATGCACAGGCTGTTTATCATAAATTGAGGTGCTTATTTTTGGACTTCACCTTGGAATGGGAAAGAATGACTGTTTTGTTAGCACCAGAAAAGTTTATAAATCCTGCAAAACATATCAATATTATGTATTTCACTTACATATACTGCAGAGATATCCACAACTCTTTGCAAAGTTCATGTAGCTTTATGGAGATGTGCATACTTTGAACTCTGAAATCAGGTCATATTGGTGGCCACTAAGACCTACCGTCTCTACATGAATAATTATTGCTTTTAAAGCTTTTAAATAACTACTGAGATTTCTAAAGTATTTTTTACATGTAAAAAAAAAATTAAACATTTTTTTAATGTTTCTCCTTTGCATATCCCACAGTTCTTACACACACAATAACACTACTAACTGCATTAACCCTCTGGAGCTACAGAGAATTTTGGAAAGTTTCTAAACCTGCAAGAGACATTCTTTTTATCCATAAAAACACTACCTGACTTTTTAAACCTTTCATGTACACTCAAGCATCAAAATCTTTCAAAATCTTTCTCCTAAAGTTTTACCACTGTTACGATACCTATAAATGGGGAAAAACCTGGCAACAACACGTCTCATGTCAACTGCAAACCACATGACAATGGTATTGTTTTCTTCCTATGTCCTGCCTGCAAGCATCTCTATATACTTGGCCTGTAAAGACCCTAAGCATTTCTGCGTGCATCTGTGCACTACAAAGCCTAAGAAGGCCCTATTGCAGACCTCCCAAGCCACTGGGAGAACAAAAATAAAAGACAACTTATTTTGAATTGCCGCAGACTCAAAACTCCAAGAAAATGAGATTCTTCTGTTCAACACCAGTGATCTGTGTCATTTTTCATACTTGGGTTCCTTGGGCTTTATTTGGTAACCTTCCATAGCACTGATTCTATTCCAGTCAGATTTTCATACCCCCGTTTGCAGAAGGTACCCAAGCACTTTACCTGCCATGAAAAACTATCAAGCGCACCTCCATTCCTTATACTTTTTTGCAGGTGGAAACTACAAGGAAGTAAATATCAGCTACACAGCATGCATTAAGCCTTGAGAAGCCAAGGCAGCTTGTAGCAAAAGACTGGTGCTTTAGGTGACTTGCAAATACACAGCTCTTCAAACCCCAGTGATTTCATCATGCCAAAACCAGACCCACAAGCAACTGCTTGCTCTTATAAATAATGGAAAAGGTTCCTCGTAGATGCCTGGCAGATCTCAAAGAAAAGTAATATCTTGGGCTATATGCTATTTTTCCACAAAATTGATTGTGAGGCCTTTAATTCAAATCCAAAGTAGAAAGTCCAGGCATAAGTAGAAGTGAAAAACAAAAGCCTTATTTCACACAGTTATTTGTGGATCAAGCTGACTTAAGGTGTCAAGAGTAATTGAGGTGAAAAAAAAATAGCTTTATGTTTAAAGGTTCACTTATACCACTTTAAGAATAAAATTAAAGGGAACTTCTTCAGACAAGCGAAGATCCTTAAGAACTGCAGACAGCATACATGATTCTAGATGACTAATATTGTAACTCAGAAGAAAGACTCAAATAAAGATGATTCTCATGAATCAAGACAGTCTTTTCCAAGAAATACTGTAACGATGACAAAGTCACAGCTGTGTCACCTCTAAACAACTCTGTCTCCTTCCAGTTTTCTGTTTATCCTTGCAGAACAACACTGCTACAGACATCTTTAATTTTCTAAAGAGCAGAAGCTGGTTTTAGTGAACTAATTTCAATAGCATATCTGTCACACAGACTGTGTGTCTATTATTACTCAAAAGAAAACAGAGGACAGTGAGAAGGACATAGAATTAAAATTATTCTGAAAAATTTAGAGCAAAACTGTCAGCATAAACCAGTATGACTTAATTTTATATGACCAAAGAGCAATTTATGCTAGAAAATGGCACAGAACTAGAAAAACAGCAGAACAAATCCTGAAAATCAAGTTATCATTTTAAGCATCCAGATCAAGGGTTCCGATTTTCAATATATGGATAGTTAAACTGCAGAGTAGTTTCTCAGCACATTTTCTACTTCGTAGACTTTGGAATATAAAGAAAATAAGAACAAAGATGAGAGGATGGCTAATTGTAGTGCTTCTAGGCTAAAACAAAAACAACAGCAAAGAACCACTGAACCATGAAGCAGTTTTTTCCAAGTTGTTATTTCAGTCTTCCTCTCCACAAACCAGTACTGGAAAGAAGATGTCAGCTTCTACCCTATCAGAGTAATACAACCACCTTATTTTATCCAGAGGGGCATGTTAAGACCTTTGAAAAGCTTACATAATGCTTCTATACATTTTGCTGCATCCAAAATGTGTATTACAGCTGACAGGAAAAAACTGCATGTTTTCTTTGACTTCCTTCTCTCTTATTGGTTGCCTTCCTAGTAAGAAGCATCACTTCTCACTTCTGCAAACTGAACTTGATTTGAGCCTTGCCCAGTGCATTTTAACAAATAACCTGAAAACACGTCCCTCTGACAGCTTGTTAACATTACAGCACTGGAATGAAGCTTCATAATTCTGAATTTTGAGCATGTGTAAAAGCAGTTTTGAGGACAAAAACAAGATATTAGTATCACAGGATAATTCGGGTTTGATGGGACCTCAAGAGGTTTCTAGTCCAACCTCCTGCCTACAGCCAAGTCAGGTATGAGATCTGACCACATTGCTTGGGGTTTAATCTGATGAGTCTTTTCCATTCTGTAAGAATAGAAATGGTCCTACCTCCCCAGGCAGCCTGTTCCACTGCTTGATTATCCTCATGGTGAAAAAGGTTTCCCTTTTAAGTCTTAAAAAAAAAAGAAGTCAGAACCTCACATTTTAATTTGTGTCCTTTCTTTCTCATCCTCCTGCCCAACTCCATCATCTTGATGAACCTCCTTGTAGTTACTGGCAGGCTGCTACTATGCGCCCTTGAAACCTCTTCTCCATGCTGAGTAAGCCTAGTAAGGTCTTAATTGTATAATTTTCATCTAAACAAGGTACTGAAACAGTTACCTCCTAAAAAAACCCCAAAAAAACCAAAAAACAAAAACACACCACACCACCTTTCAGCTCTTAAAGCAAATATGTGGCCTACAAAGAAACTAATTATCTCATGAGTGGACTTTTGAACTCTGATTTTTCTGAGTTAGGTTCCCTTTTCTGTAAGTATTTACCCAGAACAACTGGTTTTATGTTTCCAACATTGTCAATACTACTCAAGGGCAGAACAAATCTACAATTTAAGGATGAATGGGTTGGTTTTGGTCATTGCTTCAAAATGAAAGCCAATTCAGAACAGAGGGCAAACACAGAAGTTTCTCTCCTGAGTGGCAAATTACTTCAAAAATAACCAAACAGAAAGCTAGAACAGAAACTGCTATGCTGCCTTCATATACAGTAGCTACAGCAACATTGAAATATACTGGGCTAGGTTCATAATATTGCTGTTAAAGTTCACTCTTCTCTAAGGAGCTACACGCTATCACTCTGCAAACCTTCACAAGAATAAAATTGTACTTTCCAAGCATTAAAGACACATTAAGTTGACATAGGTCATGGGAAATTCAAACTTCAAATACTTACTGAAACCAATAGATCAGAGACCAAATCAGTATTAGAACAAAAAAGAGAGTTACATTAACTAAAATAAAGCGCTCGGAAATGATTAAGTAATTTTTCAGTCCCTATGATAACACATATTCCAGTGGCTTAGATATCAGTGAGAGAGTCATTTAGACACAATCTCACTTTTAGTCATTTACTGGAACACATAACCCTCTGGCCCAGTTCCAGAAGATTTATCAAATCGAATACGGAAAAAATTCATGTCAGCCCGAGCAGCCACTAATAACCTACACCATACCACGTGAACTGTAAGCTGCAACAAGACACATACAGCAACACAGCAGCACATTTTAAAACTGTCTTCATTTTTTGTGCTCTTCAATTACATAAAGAAGACTTGACAAATGCTTACTTCTCTCACCATTTCATTGACCACATTATTAGCCAATTCATTCACTTGTCCCTGAGAGACAAAGCCAGTATCCTTATCTTTTCTCATAAGTAAATATTTAATTCTTTAAACACATTTGCATTGAACTAAAATCTGTTATACTTAATCATCTTCATCTTTACCTTACTTCTCAAATCAATAGGCCTAATCAAGCATGTTCTGCATAGCTGAATGTAAAACTGGATGTTTGTCAAATAACAACCTAAATATTGTTATCCAAAAAAACATTTTAGAAACTCAGTTGAAGCTACAACAGTATTGTGAAGCTAGCTTAAAAAAGATTTTTTAAATTAGAAAACAGAGCTGCAGTCTTGCTATTTCACTTTGGTATTAAAACCTTAAGTTTCAGGTTTTTGAGATGTTTTAAAAACTAAGATTAAGATATTTTTTTTAAAAAAAATAATCACAAGATTTCCAAGAAAAGCTTGCCTTAACACACATACTCAGCTTCTCATAGATGATTACTATCATCACTACCTTAAATGAATCTCGGACACATATCTTTTCTGTTACTACTTTACAACAGCCACCAGAAAGTGAAAGATCACATGGCTTCACAACATGGTGGACAACTCCGCTGGATATTGTAGAGCTCCACTAACTTAAGTGCACCTCTCTATACCAACACTGGACTTGACCCAAAAACTCCTGCTGCATCTCAGGTCTCCAGTCGAGTACCACAGAGCTGTGCTGTCTGCAAACAAGTATCAAAGGATCCTATACAGGAGATTTACGATGAAGAGTTATACTACACATAGGAATGCTTGCTGTTTTTTCTGTATCCTTTTTATGCTACTCTGTCCATCAGAGACCTTACTGTTGCTGCTTGCTTCTATCTAACCTTGTGGGTTTCACTCCTCTCTCTTTTGTCATCAGTTTTATCATAGAATCATAGAAAGGTCTGGGTTGGAAGGGACCCCAAGGATCACAGAGTTCCAACCCCCCTGCCACAGGCAGGGCCACCAAGCTCCAAGCCTGGACCTACACGAGGTTGCCCAGGGCCCCATCCAACCTGGCCTTGAACACCTCCAGGCATGGGGCATCCACCCCCTCTCTGGGCAGCCTGTTCCAGCCCCTCACCACTCTCTCTGTAAAAAACTTCCCCCTAATATCTAATTTAAATCTTCCCTCCTTCAGCTTTAGTCCATTCCCCTTTGTCCTGTTATTTTCTTCAGATATACTTCAAACTATGCCACTGTTCCAAGACAGCTCACCTGCAAAGATCATTTGAAATACCTGTCCACTGGGATGTGACACAGGGCAGAAGGCAGGTACGTAACGCTTTCCAATTTTAGCATGGCAATGAAACAAGAGCAGCAGTATGAACAACGGATTCTTTGCAACTTCTATGTGGGAAGATGCAGTTGGGCTTACAAAATTATTTTATTAGCCAAGTGTGCAGTAACGGTCATCTAAAACCACTGGTGCATTCCTTCTGCTCTCCCAGGATCATGCAGTTTGCCTTGCTATGCCTGGCGATGTGCTGATCTTCAATTCTTCACAGATCTCCATCTAGTAATGCCAGGCTTGAAGTGCCTTACAAAAGGCAGAAAGACAAAAGACAAACATTTGGGGATTTTTCTACATGTAGCAGAAAAAGAGGTGCAAAATGCAGCTATTGACCACTAAGTCTTTTATTCATTTCAGAAACTCTGGTGGCAGAATGTGCCTGGGAGGAGTGGAGGAAATGTGCTGCTACATTGCCAGAGGAAGGAAAAGATTATTTAAAGATCAGGCAGGTCAGCTTTAAAACTCGGCTGAACAGTCTGACACTGATCAGGGGAAATAAAGCACTATTGCATCTCACCTTGAGGTATTGCCCTTAGCTGAAAAAAAGGATGAGTAAAAGGCCATACCTTCAGGTTTCTGCAGTATAGAACTTTCTTCTCTCCAAAAGAGGAGGATGTACAGCATATAGAAAAAAGCATCCTTGAGGTCATGACTAGCAGGCCTAAATGCTATCCCCCAGAAGGTCCAAACAGACTGTAGATCTTAAATAATTTTCAAAACACTGAGGATGCTTGCTTATAGCTACTTGAACACTCCTTTTGCCAAAAGTATGGAGAAAGTCTTTTCTCTCAGAAATAATGCATGGAAGTATCTGAAAGCTTATGACCAAACACACGTTTAAAAAAGTTGTCTCTGCAGACCATCTCTCACAGGTGGAGGTCCAGCACTGACAAACGTGAACAGTGTGAAAGGCTTGTTTAGGTGTGCAGCGCTGGCTTCCCAGCAACCACACCAGATGGCTCTCAGTACGTCTACACAAGAACAACTCTCCTGGGCAAGAGAGCAAGAGACAGAAACGGGGAAAAAACACAAACAAAATATCTCATGAGGAAGCTTCAGCTAAGGCACGTCTAATGATTATGGTCCAGCATGAGGTCTTTGTTAAATAATTTATGAGTAAAAGCAAATTACCTGAACTGTTGGAAGGTACAACTCAGACAAACATAACAACCACAGATTTTCTAATACCAGTTCTCTAAAATCAAAGTATTCCTCTTCAATTATACCTAGGTATATCTAAATTACACGTAAGAACACAGGACCACCACCTGTATTTTTACTGTCTGGCATCTGTCTTACCATGAATTTAATTAAAAATTACTAAGTGAATGACACTAAAATAGCCTCATTGAAGATTAAGTCTAGAATTCAGATTCATTTTTGTTAGCTCAAACAAAACTAATTTAGCATCACCTTCTAAGTGATTTAATGTTTTTGATTCATTTTCTCTCTAAATATCAGCCAATATATATTACTGAATCCAAAAGAAAATAAAGGAATCCAAGCATGATCATTATTTCATATATTATACGTTTCTCTCAATAAATGTGTAAGCATACACTAAAAGTGCATCACAATGAATCACATTTATCTAACATGAATAAACAGATTTCAGAATTTGGTCCCGATTTCTCAAACTATACAAATTGAGTGCTCAAGCCCAGTAATAACAAAAGAATGTTTGTCTTTCAGTCACAGGACTCAAGAGAAAGCACGTTCTCTGTTGCCAAAAATATAATAAAAGCAGCAGCATAATTTGAAATCCCTGTAGTAACAGAGGTATCTAAAAGAAGCTGTCGGTAGGTAAAGTGTAAGAGGAAGAGTACAGGCAAAAAGAGGTTGAAAGAGCAACCTGGAACGTGTATTTAATTTCAGCAGTGGTATATCAGTTGTCCCTCACGTACTTAGCATTACTAAAATTGAAATCCTCAGATAAAATGACTTTATTAGAATTCTCTCTGGCATGGCATGCTGAGCACGAACTCAACATAAGTGAATAAACACTCTTTTCTTGCTGGCTTTCTGCCAATCTGACAGCAAACAGAGGCCTCGCGTGCAAAACTCCTTATCCTTGAAGACCCTGAATACTGTCACTCTTAGTGCACTCCTAACTCTTTTGGCTACTAGACATTGTAGATGTCTCCATGTACCATACAGAAAAGCAAAACAGGACACTATACTGTCCTCTTTTGTTGAAGAGGTGAGGGTGGGACACTATCTCTCAAATATGAAATACATTACATTCACATCATATCCTATTTCGTATTTCTGAACAGCTTCTCAGCTAAGCTAAAGCAACTGTATCTTAAGATTATTAAATAGCATCACTGTAATTCACAAATATCATTATCTTTTTAAGTAAAAAGACACAAGCATTTTACTTTTCATGGTCCTCTAAGTAATTTGTATTTCAGACTTGGTGTGGCAAGGAAAACCAGAGACAGCAATTTAATCCTGTAAAACTTAATGCAAACTGTTGAACCAAAAGACAGGCTTCTATTACTCTGTTCTGTTTAGAGGATTTCAGTCTAACACCTAAACTGAACACTCAAAACCTCCATGGAAAATTTTACACCTGACCATGTAAATGCATTTCTACAAGTCTTTGCATTTTTCTTAGTCTCAATTCTATGGAATGGAGGTTCTAGATACAAATACTATGTAGAATCAGCAGTCTCAAAGAGGAAAAAGTCTTAGACATATGCAATGGAACTTAAAAAGTGACTGTCATCACAGATTTCCATTTTCTCATTTGTTTAAGGTTACTTCTATTTCCACATGATACAATAACCATGAAATAATATTTTGTATTCTTTTACAATGGAATTAAGAATCAAATCACAACAGGGGCCATGAAACAGCAAAAGATGATCATGATTTTTTGTTTTCTGAAGACTGACATCCCCTCCCACCACAACCTGTGACTTGCATTCCCAATAAAAACATTAGATTTTCTGTGAAGAAAACTAAAAAATTAAAAAAAAAAAAAAAAATCAATCTTGCATGTTCGTAAGAAACTGGCATACAATTTCAAAGTAATCCTTTCAAACATGACAAATTTAAATTTTCAAAAAACAAGTTGACACCTACCAGCTCAAGGTAAGATCACTGATAATAAGACTTATGCTCTCAAAAATACCCATATCAGTGTTGGAAATAAGAACTGTTTTAATAAAAGTTCTCTTTGTCCAACAATCCACTCAAGAACATGAAACAAAGGGTAGGATCAAATATAGGCTTTGGAACTCAATCAGTTCTTCATACCAGTATTCAAGCCAGATCACTCCAGGTGAAAAGACTGCCTGTTGCCAATTTCTCTAAATATAAGATGCTGTGAAAAAGATTTGCCTCTCAAATCCACAGGAGAATCCCTGTTTCCTGTATATCATGTACTGTATTAAGCACGGTGGTATCAGAGCAGTGATACAGTGCACAAAACCTGTGTATTTGACAAAGCTTCCAGCAGCCAACCTGGGAAGTTACTGGAACGCTTTCCAGGCTTCAGTTCAGAAACACTTCTACCAATTCTACCTTAGCGCAGGCCCCGAAGCACCCTCACTAGCTATGGCTGTATGCTGAGCTGCAAATTGTACCAGATTTTTAAGAAGCTGATTTTGCAGAGCTTAGATATATGTCAACCACAGAAGATGAAGAATCAAGATGGTACCTCTGTTCTTCAGCAAATACATTAATTTCACTTGGATTTCTCATCCACTGAGTTTTCAAGGCATTCTGATAGCATGAAAGCAACTACAAAGCATTGCTCACCAGTCTGATGTGCTGAACGCATCGCCCCAGGTACAACAGTTGAGCCTAAAGTATTAGTTCCCCCCGCCCCAGGGAAGGGCTAAATGGCAGACTCACAGGGTCACGTAATGCCACAGATATTGCTTGATCTCAGCAGGCTTGTACGCAGCCGGGTGAAAAACTTCTGCTAACACAGCATGGCGGCAGCCTCAATGAGCCAATCCACTGAACAAACTGGAGAGATTGCAGTGACATGCACTGGGGAAGAGCCATCTCTCTCTATAGTTTTCATGATAAGGAAGAAATACATTTAAAGCAAGAACTTGAAACATCCACAATAATTAAAAACGATACTTTCCATCTCACTTCCTGTTCTTATTTCCTCACAAAGTTCAGAAAAATTCTTGTGACTGTGTTCCCAAAAGTCACAAAGGTTTTTTTTATAATTGTCAATTATTGTTTAAATTTTTAAAATAGGCAACTATTTGCTCTAAAAGTGGGTGCTCCTTGTTTCATTTTACCTGCATTACAACAGCGAGTAATGCATCTTTAGGAAAATCAAGATGCCTTCATCTTTTCTTTGTAGTGGTTAAATCCTAAAGAGGCAGCAATAGCAGATCAAGTAGTCAAAGAAAAAAAATGATCAATTCACTGTTTGCTATCTCTGGAATTTACTTCTGTGTGTTTAAGTCATAAACACTTTCCCAAAGCTACCAAAGAAAAAGGGATTTCCTCCATCCAAACAAAAAAAAAAACCCACACCGAAAAACCCAAAACAAACAAAAAGCCCAAAATAAACAAACAAAACAACAAACAAAAACACACCACCACCACCCACAACCACAAAACCACAAGAAATCAAAATAGGGCACCAAACAGAGAAGGCATGAGAAGGAATAAGATTCAAGAATTAAAAATCATATCCTATGCTTGCATATGCACAGAGAACAAAGAATTTAGAAAAACAAAGTACTACATCTCGGCATGTACAAAAGCAATAAAGGAACTGCGTAGTTATATATTCCTGCAATGTATCTTGTCATAGGACTTAATTGTTAGACTCCATAACATCTCTGTCTCGATTGAAGTGGCTGAACTCTGTTAGATGGCTTTCATCCCTTCACCCCATAATCTCTTGTGAGGTCATGCAGAGCATGGCTGCCTTTTTATTTTTTTTACTTTCTATAGAAATAAACCAAGGTCTCAGATTTTTCAAGGCTTTGAATAGGTTCACTCTTACAAAGTGTGGAACCAGCTATCAGTGGAGGCTTCAGGTAAATCTTGGCAACTTAAAGCAAAATTATGCCAAACAATGTTCTGGAAAAACCAACACTTCGGAAGAACTCCTTTACTGGCTCCCTAAATGCTTGTTACCAAGGAAGGGATTATTTACATTAGCCCTACACCTCACTGGCAAGAGGAGGGACAGGAAAGTGGGAGCTAAAGCAGCAAAATGTAGGAGGTAGCATTTTTTGGAACCATACCTCTAAGGAACTAACTTTTTTCCTCCTCAATAATGAATTTTTTTAAAAAAAAAATAATATATATATAAGGTTTTTATTTGCTTTTTCTATGATTAAAAAACTGCAAGGCATCAACAGAGCATAGGTCTTGGCAATCTTTGCTTGTATCTGATTACATGTGATACCCACTAAATTCAGAGACTTGGCAATCAACCGCCAGGAGGCCAAGAATAAACCCTTAGGCAGTTTTAAAACAGGACACAGTTTAGAATTTTTGTCCTCACAGGATTAGATGCATCATTTTTACTTTTTCTTCTTCCTCCTTTCACGAAGAAGTTCTGTTGATTGGTTGAATAGGGGGGCTGGGACAAATTACATGTGATACCCACTAAATTCAGAGACTTGGCAATCAACCGCCAGGAGGCCAAGAATAAACCCTTAGGCAGTTTTAAAACAGGACACAGTTTAGAATTTTTGTCCTCACAGGATTAGATGCATCATTTTTACTTTTTCTTCTTCCTCCTTTCACGAAGAAGTTCTGTTGATTGGTTGAATAGGGGGGCTGGGACAAAGGCACAGGCTATATTAAATCACATAAAAAACAGAGTTCAGAGGTAGCTTCTGCCTTTGACAACTTCCATTTAAATTAGAGGAAAGGCAGCCAACAGGCAAAGGAGATGAGCCACCAGGTGGGAGGACAAACAGGCAACCTGTCATTTAGCAGGCTACCCAGTAAACTGCTCTTTGAGACTTGCTGTGTGCCATGGCATAGCAACAACTTCATGCATCACAGCAGGGAGAGTTTCTCTCTTTTCTGAATCTTTTGTTAAACAGTAGCTTTACAATAACTCACAACATAAGCACAAAGGCCAGAAAGACTGGCAGGCGCACAGCTCAAATGACTCATTGATAAGTGAAAGCTGGAAACATCAGACAAATGAAAATAAACACCATCACCGGCGTAAAAGTACAAGCATAAGCCAAGTTCAAACCAAATCCAAAATCCTTAAATTAAAAGGAGGGAGAAGCAGTCTGTGTGCTGGCCAGAAGAGCACTGCCTCAGTGAGTTTACGGCCCCACAGTGACAAATGAATTGGAAAGGACCAATGGAACAACTCCATAAACAGGTAGAGTTGGAACCACTCAATGAACAGGTAGAGTTGGAACCACTAAGATCTCTCCCAAACCTCATTCATCTGTAGTACACTACCCAGTAAGCCCAGCATATTTTCCATCTACATAATGCAACCTACCTACTAAGGAGTAACTTTTCAGAAGTAACACTTCTCTCAAGAGGAGGAAACAGAAAAACAATGAAGAACTAATGAAGTCACTTCTACTAATACAAATGCAAACATTTAAAGTGTTCCACCAAATTCCCATGACAGTAACTTAAAAAGAATAGGCAAGGAGAAATATATCATTTAATTCCACTATTATAAAACCTGCCAATAAAAAACATTAGTAGTATTTACACCAGAAGTTTCTTGACCTAAAGTTCTGAGCTCAGTCAGGTAAAAACAATTAATCTAACCCCAAATCATCATTTTGCATTATTTTTTTCCATCCATAAAAGGAGGTATGGATAAGATTTCTTTGCAGAGAATGCTGTAAATTGATAGCTTTGTTCCAGTTCACTACAGTTTCTTATTGATTTTCTCTCGTTTTAGCCTGCATTGATTTGTTAATCCTTTCTCTGTAACAGTTCTAATGACAAATTGATAATGAAAAACTGCATGCTTTAGGGCCTTTTCCACCAACCTCTTGCCTCAAACAATATTTTCACTTGGATTTGAAACATGTCCATGCACATACCCTGGGTTAAACCTGATCAAATGAGGATTGATACTTTTTATATTGAAACCTTTGTGTTTAGGCTCCTCATGGATGAACAAGACAACTGAAACGACGTCACTAAGGCAGAACTGGATTTCTGCACTAACAGTTGTCACCTTCCAAGGTTGCTGCTCAGAGAGGCTTTGTCTTAGCACCAAGTACATTCTTCAAGCAATTTTGCAGCACTCCTCATCGTTGATTAGGAGGTATTAGCCGCATCATGCATGTGAATGGCACTAGTGAATGTTCATGGCATTTGCTGGTGTAAAGAAATACTTCAGAGGAGCAATGAGCTGGATCACAAGTTGTTTCTGAGCTCAGAGTTGCAGTCATGGTGCACTGTTATTAGAACAATCCATGCAGAAGAATGGGACACAGTCAGTATTTTTAATTTAAGAAATATAGTATGTGCAGGTCACAGTTACAAACAAGGTAACTTGGATTAGTCATTTTGCTACTAATAGACTCATTAAATACATCTGCCAATTTAGTCTCATTGTTAGGTCTAAACTACTGACAGCTCATGCATGTCTGCACAAGCCATGGCTACTGCTGCAAGCAGTTTTAGTGTCTGTTTCCCTGATACCTCCAAGTGAGATTTTAATTTGGAATTCTAACTGCAACACGCTATCAAATGGAAAATGAATTTATGAATTATGAAGATTAAGGCTTCGCCCACACTCACAATGTAGCACCTCAGTCATCACACACTGGGTGGGGTCTCAGACTGTTGACTTCATCCCATGTCAGTCCTCTCCTACTTCACCCAAGCTGTAGGCACATCAACCCTTCGTGCTCTCCCAGACAGATTAAAAAGCAGCCTGACCACTGGCTGTCACCTCAGTGACACAGTACAACCCCAACAGATCAATTTTGGTCATTTTAAACCAACCTTCATCTGCAAAAGTGATATTGGAAAACCTCTAGTTTGTACTTGCACAGCATATGCTCTCTGGCATGCAAAGGCAGTGCAGGAGTTTTCCTTTGCCATTCACTTGGTGTGACTTTGATTTCCCATCTCCCTTTCTGCGATGCCAGCTGCGGAGAAATTGGTATGGGTGAAGGGAAGCACAGTGCTGGGAGCAAATATCATCTTGTCTTTGCTTTTCAAAAATTACACACCTAGAATTGGTGATCTAACTCTGCTTATAATCACAAAGAGAAGAGTAAAGCAAAGGTCCCCATCCTCTCACCTAGTGTTAAATAGCTGCATTTCCCTTCACCAAATTGCTTACAATAAAATTGCAAGTAGCTTATGGTTTTCATGGAGCAGACTAGTTCCAGAGTAATCTCTGTTGCCTAACACACTGGTATTCCTAACATCCAGAAATGACTGTGCTGTGACTGTTAAACATCTCTCTACCCAGGCCATAAGATACTCTTTACAAACCATGGTCATGTCTTAACGGGATAAGAAAAGCACAGAATAAATGGGATGGCTATCTAGCTGAAAAGTTGCATTTGAATTTCAGCAGTTTGTTATTGCTCTCAATTTCCTGCTAGGAGACCGACAGGGAGAACCGACTGACCTAAGCAATAAATCCCGTTTCCTCATTTCCTGTGATATAACTGTAAACTTGTCTCAGTCTTCTTGCAGTGTTGCCAAGACTAGTCATATTCTCCTACACAGGGCACGCAGATCACACAAACATACCTAATCTAACACAGAGTTCGTATTTCATATGCAGACTGCATCATCATTCTTTTGATGCATCCTGTTTCGAAGGGTTTCCCCCCCCCCAATGATCATTTCAACAATTTGGTCTCTATTTCAGTTCTTAATTGCAGCTTCTCATTTGCACTGTGAGTTGTACTCAGAATCCACTTCTCCATGGCCTTTATTTTCCTTTATTGTTACTTAAAATGAATTAATAAGCCAAGAACTGGATTTCCACTCTTGCAAGAATATTTAAGGGACCATCTCTACATTACCATTTTTATCACTGCATCTCTAAAACACCTGCATTAATCAAGGAAAATTCAACAATGTCATTTCTCAAAGGACATAGATCAAAACCAACTTGTAAAAGACACCAATTCACGACAAAAAAACATAACAAAAACACACCACCACTACAAAAAAAGAACACGCACACAACAAAATGCTCCACTACTTGCTTACCAAGTGAGAAACTCCACATCTCCAAGTTAACAATGAGGATAATTCAATTAGTTGGCCCAGAAGAACCTCACAAACCCTTCAGTAAAACACAAGTTGGCCTCTACCTCTCCTTCTATGGGAGTCTCTCCTCACAAAGAATCACTAAATGGACAGATATAACAGCATTAAACAAACATCCAGGGAAAGCAACACATGCTAACTGAAACATAACACAAGTAGTAATCCGGCCTGTCTGGAGCATGCAGATACCAATTAACATTCCCTTCTAGTGATACCACAAGAGAGAAAGCTTAATGACTAAAGGGCTGGAGGTGGAATAGGTAGTACCTGGGTTTTCTTCTCAGCTTTCCAGCTGACTTGCTGTTGCACATGAAGTCATTTCTCTATTTCCACTCCCATCCCCTGCTTGTTTTCATTATTAGCTATAAGTATCTCAAAGTAAGAACCACCTTTTACTATGAGTTTTTCCAGGGCCCACATCTGTTTCAATGGCATGGTTAGGAGTTTTGAGGCAAGCTGGGAAATCAAAGAACAAGGAATAGAGTTTACTGAAACTTTGCTTTTCACACCACCACTTCTATTAAACTCTATCCTTGGATTATCTAAAAGTTATTTAGCTTGGAAAACTAAAGAGACTTTTTTGCATTTACCTCCTTACCTAACACTAAAGTGGGTTTTTTAAGCAGCTTCTGGATCAGTTACGACACATTCTCACATTCTGAGTGGTAAAATCTGGTCTAGGAAAGTTCAAGTTGTTTTTCTCCCACAAAAATACAAATACTTTGTTTTGACCATTCAAAATAAAGAACATGGCCACAAATATTTACAGTACCCAGCCAAATAACTAAGTATACAAAAGCCATGCTTTTGTACAGCACAGAGATGATGTATATGTAATACTATCTGGTTATTTCTTTGAATACCCTTTAAAGTCTCAACTACAGCTTTACATACAGAGAGACCTCTAACAATTTTTCCTGAGAAGTAAAAAAAATACAGAAACAGTTGTCTTTTTTTGTAATCCAAAAGGTTCCATTTTCAATATTATTGCGTCTATGTGTTAAGGTAATAATGATGCTTATGCATTAACCTGTCATATAATAATCAACCAATTATCATCATAGCAGATACCTTAGAGTTGTCTTGTAGGTAGATGCTTAATATTTTACAAAATGAATGGGGGGAAGAAAGGAAAAGAAAAACAAGAATGTACTAAAAACAAAGCTATCTTTCTAATACTTGAACAAAGATGATTGCAACTGCCACTGAAATGAGTGGAAATAAACTTTGGCTGCAAAAGGCCATGAGAACGTCTGTATTCATGACAGCATTCCCTGAAGAAAGGAACCATACTGGAGGATCGAAACCAGTCTGTATTGCCCAGGTCAAATGAACACACACTGGGACGAAGGTACACACTGGAATTATGGACCACAATAGGATAAACACAGCAGGTACATGTTTACCATAAATCCATCAGTTATTTTCATTTCCTGACACGATTGGCCCCTATAGCCACCATCAAGATTTAAGCTGGGCAATAGTAAAACTGAGGAGGGAATTAAGCCCAAGGAAACCCATACCCAAAAGGGATAGTGTGGCACAGAACTTTTTTTTAATTTCTTAACTGAAATGTCAGATCTCCCTCCTCAGAAAACTGTAATCTAGCGTAATCTGTAACCTATGCTTTAATTAGAGAAAGGATATGATGAAAACACAGCTCCACGCGAACATTGCTGCATATCCAAAGTGACCGGAGCCCACCCTTCCATCCAGTTTATTAAGAAGTGTTCAGCACTGCACAATGACTTCTCACTTGTTTATTGCTGCAGCAAATGTTTGCTGCAATATGAGCGACATGCTGAACATACCACAAACAGTAAAACGATAGCATTAAAACCAAAAATATCAAGTGGACTGAAAAAGCATTTTGACAGAGGAAACATTAAACCAGGTCTTTGTAGCATTTGCTAAATACAGAGGCTCATCATATTTCAGGCCATTTGTATTTAATTGTCCCTTCATCTGAAGAGATCAGGCAGCAGATGAGTCAGATGTTCTGAAGAGGTCCAATCAAGGACGCCCCACAACACAAGAGCACTGCATGCATAATGTCTCACACAACTGACTTTGGCTACAGCCTGAAGTTTCTTTTCAGTGCCTCATCCTATTCCATGGTGATTATGCACCAAAGCACTGAGAAGAAAGTAATAAATAGACTTGTACTCGCATAATTCAAAAGCAGATGAGTCAGATGTTCTGAAGAGGTCCAATCAAGGACGCCCCACAACACAAGAGCACTGCATGCATAATGTCTCACACAACTGACTTTGGCTACAGCCTGAAGTTTCTTTTCAGTGCCTCATCCTATTCCATGGTGATTATGCACCAAAGCACTGAGAAGAAAGTAATAAATAGACTTGTACTCGCATAATTCAAAAAGTTTAAACACATGAGACTCCAGCAGCCTGATGTCCGCACACTCTTTTGAAGCTGCCAGGAAGACATACTTAGATTAGTAGATAATTATCTAAAACTCAGGCTTTCCCTCTTCCATTGTTTCAGCTGAATGAAAAAAGGTGCTCATATTTCTCAAGGTCAATCCTTCCAATTGAGTTTGTCAGATGAAGTCAGACTCGCAATGGAATAGGTCACTCACACCACTTCAAAAATCAGGTTTTGGTGTGGCAGACAGACATTCTATCAATTTCAGCACAAAGAAAAGAGACAAGGCATGGAGACAAGGAGCAGCACAGGAGGTTAAATATACTGTGCTGTCCTTGAGATGAACTAGTGTGCTTTTTATACTGTCCTCTGATCCTTAGGTCACTTTCAACATTTTGCATTTAACAATATTAACTGAAGCGCAGAGGCAATCAGCAGACCACAACTTTGCCAAAAATTCAGTTGAATCATTAAAAGTGATTTATAAAAACAGACCATGGATAAAAATCATTAGTCGTAGTCCTCAACTGTTAAACTGGCTCTCTGCATTAAACATGCAAATTGGAATTGTTAATTCAAGGGAAACATGGAAAAACTCATCTTTTCTGTATTGCTTTTAATTCAGCTCTCAAATCAAACCTTGTCTCCATACAGCAACAAATGGAAAAAGGGATAGCTTGTGTGTAAACAAGAAACAGCCCACAACTCTGCATAGCCTATATGCATACTACAATTTAATGCATTTTTAAGTATTAATTTTAGCTGTAGCATTATTTTGTAATCCTGAAGTGAAATAATTTAGGCTCTTAATATCTGCTTTTTCCTTTTCTAATCAATACAGCTCCTCTTAGGGTACAAATGATGCTAGCTCTTGATCACACTCCTCTTAAATCATCTTCATGCTGTTAGCTCTGCAAAGAATGATGCCTGCTCCAGAACACTGCCACTGCTAATCACTCAAATCAGGTCTTTTACAGGTCTATAAGGAGGAACAGTGCTGAGGGCAGCAGAATGAAGATGAGATTGTTTTGCTCTTCCTTTTCAAGGAATATATCTGAATGCATCCCTTTTTATTCACCTTCATGGATCACTCGTCCTGCCAACCTAAGTTCCCCTGTGCAAAAGCTATGGCTGCCTTGGCTTTGTATTGTACAAGGAACAACAGAACTACATACTTGAGGCATTGCCCACAGCACAAATGAAAAACAGATTCAACGATGGTGTTCTCTATAGATATCTAGTAACAAAAGCAGAGACACCCATCTCAAAATCCATGAGAGCTGTTGGAGACTCAGTGGAGTCACCACTAACTAAATTCCTCATACTGCAGCATCCTGGGCTCTGAAGCTCTACCTCACATCTCTGAGCACATTCATTCACAGGACACTGCTGATGCAAAATGGCAGAAGCTGACTCTTCTAACCAAAGCCTCACCACGGGAGACTACCAGGATGCAGTTATGTACGTTACAGCTGAAGCTGTCACCCTGTACTTAGGCCTTGCATTTCAACTGCCAGCCACCCCACAGGGAAATGCATACCTTTTCACTGGTTATCTGCCCGGACGGGACCTGCACATTGCCTGCCAACAGGCCAGTTGCCACATGCTGCCTCTCAGGCATAAAAAGCCAAGAAAATGGTTTGTGAGCAGTACAGGTTGCATGATGTGTCAGACTACATCAAACAACTTTAGTAAAGTTTTCTTTCGGATCATCTTTGTGCTCAAGGATAAATCCTTTTGTATTAAAGGAGCCATATGAAAAGAAAGCCTCCAATATCACCCAAGGGTATTAGAAGGTAGATAAATATTCTAGAAGCTGCGGCATTATTATTTATCAGCTAGAGAAAGGCCACTGGCCACACTGTTACAGGGGGCTTCAAGCAAAAGTAGCGCTGCGACTGGGCAGGGTCCCACCTCATCTGCGAGGCTGCACTGCAGGTGCAACAATCGCCTGCACACATTGATACCTGAGAGAACTTGGCGTCTTCTGCTAACGGTAACTCTGGTTCCATCATGGAAAAAAAAAATCAGTTTCTGAATGCAAAAGCCTTTTAAGAAATTTGAAATAACTGAATCATATTAACTTCTGAGCTTACGGGAAGAACAGCATGGGCAGCATTTAAAAAGGTTCTACTAGGAAATTGTTCTGATTATTTTAATGCATCCCCCAAAAAAACCTGGGGAAAAATAAAGTTAGTTTTCTTCTTTACCTGAGATGCTCCGTTTAGGCAAGGCACTGAAATAGGGATGTTACACAACAGCTTCAAGCCTTGTTCGGATACAGCGTGTGCCTCCTGCACGTCAGGAACCACTGCGTGCCTTCCAAGTTGCCCATAGTCCGCTCTGCCCCAGGTGAATACTTTGCCAGTTTCTAAATGCAAAACACATTACAGGATTACTTATTCACTAGGTTCCTGGAACATCTGGATAACAATTCAAAACTAGAACAACACTTCTTAATGCATCTTATCTAAAGCTTCAAAAACCTAGTGAAAACTAACTTACTCCCAGGAACAGAAGGAAAAAAAAAATATTAAAACTAGCTAAAGACATATTATGATGTACTTCTACGCAGTTACTCAAACTTCATTAACTTGTTTTCTAGCAGAATAACATCTGTAGGTTGGCCTGGGCTATAAATAAAACCATCTCAGTAAAGCTGCATAACCCAGACATTCTGCATACAATACATACGCTTAGGTTATACAAAGGACATTTTTAGCTTCACAGAAGGACACACAAAACAGCTTATTCTGAAACATAAAAGATTCTTCTCTATTCCCAGTGTTTGCCATAGGGACATCCATCACGTGTCCTGTATTTAACATACAGTTTATGTTTTCCTGATAGAAGTTACCTTCTTTCACAGCTTCTGCTAGCAGAGTAAGAGCCCTCAGGGCAGCAACTGGTTAGTCAGCAGCACCACCACAGCTGTCATTAAGCATTGGAAATGCACGGGTTTGTTTTCACAGGAGTCACACATTGGCCAAGGAAAGATAACTTTAAATGAAATAGGCACTATACGGATCACCCTTCTCTCCAAACATTATACCAGGTTCACTGCTGCAGGACTGACACCCAAAAGTCCATTCTCCACTATGGATAACATCCATAAAGCAAGTCTTTTTACCTTTGGTTCCCAATAGTGAAAAACCAAACAACAAAAAAACAAAACACCACCACCCAAAACACCACAACAAACCAACCACACACTAATCAACAAAAAAAGAAAATAGACTCTCCAAAAAACCCAACCACAAAACCAAAACAATCATACTAAGTGGTAGCTTTATTTTCTTAATGAAGTAACTAGATCTCTACAGGTTAAGTCATGAAAAGCTGCCCCTTTTAGGATTCCAATTAAAAAAAATATATATATATATACACACACCATATAAACAGTATGTTCTCAACTCAGTTTCAACTAGAAGCAGAAACCTGCAATGTATACCTGATACCCTGGGCTGCACCCAAAGCAGCGTGGGCAGCAGGTCGAGCGAGGGGATTCTGCCCCTCTGCTCTGCTGAGACCCCACCTGGAGTCCTGCATCCAGCTCTGGGGCCCCCGGCACAAGAAGGACACGGACCTGTTGAAGTGGGTCCAGGGGAGGCCACAAAAGTGATGAGAGGGCTGGAGCACCTCTGCCATGAGGACAGGCTGAGAGAGTTGGGATTGTTCAGCCTGGAGAAGGGAAGGCTCCGGGGAGACCTGATTGTGGCCTTTTGATACTTAGAGGGGACCTATAAGGAAGATGGGGACAAACCTTCTGGCGATAGGAAACAGGGTAATGGTCTTAAACTAAAAGAGGAGAGATATAGACTAGACATCAGGAAGAAATATTTTACACTGAGGTTGGTGAGGCACTGGCACAGGCTGCCCAGAGAGGTGGTGGATGTCCCATCCCTGGAAACATTCAGGATCCGGCTGGATGGGGCTCTGAGCAACCTGATCTAGTTGAAGATGTCCCTGCTCACTGCAGGGGGGTTGGACTAGATGGGCTTTAGAGGTCCCTTCCAGCACAAACTGTTCTATGATTCTAATGACCTTGAATTACATACACACTTCAGATAAGCCTCAAACTTCTCTCCAGAACTGAATTCAAGTCATCAAGCCATAAGCCAAATGATGTGGATTTGAGGAAAATATGGTCAAGTCAAGCAAGTCAGCTTCAACACACACACTTCTCCCTTGTCAGTGAGTACACACATAACCCACAGAGGGGCTGGGAGCAGGGGGTACCAGACACACCACCCAGAGATGAAACTGAGGGTTTTCTTAACGCATGCCATGTCACCAACCTTCAGAAACCTGAACACCTCCATTTTCTTTTAGGTGCTGTTGAACTGTCTTCAAGGGGTCACAGGTGGGCACTGCTAGTTTGTGGCATTTATACTGATAATACATCCCATAAATAAACTGGAAACCACTAACTCTGTGTATTTAAACAGACAAGAAGTATCTGCACCTTCCTTGGAAATCTGCTCGCAGTGGTATCTTTTACTCCAATCCTTGCAACATTTTTTCAGATGTATCCTCTCAGTTCACTAATAATGCTTCCCTTGAAATAATTAAGTGATAAAATTAGTTGTCCTTTTCTCTCAAGGGCACAAAGATTTTCTTCCTTTGCAGCTTCCTAGCAGTTCAGTGAAGAGTTGAAACCAGTCACATACTACTTTCGATACAAATGAAGTCTTTCAATACAGTAACTTTATTTTTTTTTTAGGTTAAAGCATTAAACCAAGTTTCATTAAGAGAACTACTACTCTACCTTATAGAGATTAGGAAAATAATTTACAGTTTAAAACACATGCTTGCTCTGGAAGCAATATACATACTTTGTATAAATCTCTGCTAAAAACATCTGCAAGTCTGCTACATCAGTATGTTACATAGCAAATTTAAATGTAGACTAAGCTTCAGGCTTGTACATCAGAGCTGGTTACTGCACCTATCCAGAACGATATTAGTGGACTGGAAAAGGACAGGCATGCTGCTCTGTTTTTATCAACCTCAGCTGAGTTTTATGAAATTCAAAGCCAGAAATAATTTCTGTAATGTCTAGTTAAATCACAGAATGGTCTGGGTTGGAAGGGACCCCAAGGATCATAGAGTTCCAACCAAGCTGGGACACCAAGCTCCAGACCTGGACCTACAT
>JMFS01035875.1:0-18374 GCA_000699545.1 Podiceps cristatus
TTCCAACCAAGACCTTTCTATGATTCTATGACTCCTGTTTGTTGGGATGGACTCCTCTTGAGCTTGAAGGAGGGGATCCTTATCCTTGAGTATCAACCCGTTTACTTCATCTCTCTTCCCTTCAGGGCCATGTCCCATGTCGCTCTTTCAAGCAGATCCCTGGAGATGCCAAAGTCTGGTCTCCTGATGTCCAGGGTTGTGATCTTGATTTTCTCTCTGCTCCCTCCACTCAGGATACTAAGCTCTGCTCCATAGTCACCGCAGGCAAGGCTGCCTTCCACCTCCACATCAACAACAAATCCTTCCTTGTTTGTGAGTATGAGGTCCAACAGAGCATTTCTCTTTGTTTCTCTATCATTTGGGTCAGGAAGTTGTCACAAATGCTCTCCAGGAACCTCCTAGATTGCTTATGCCACACCTTTTTGACCCTCCAGCAGGTATCAGGATGGCTGAGGTCCCCACTGAGGGCCACAGCATGCAAACATGAGGCTACTTCTAGCTCCCCACTGTCATTTAATCATGATGTCTTTGGATAATATTTTCATGTCACTAAGATCATTCATACTATGCACTTCCAGTAAATCAAACTTAAGCTATACATTTGTATAAGGAGATGCTACACAAAGCATACAATTCTTTTACACAGAATGAAAGGTAAGAGTTAAACCCATTTCCAGTGATAGAGAACTGAAAGCAAGGTTCTAGAAAATTTCTTTAGCTGTGAAAAAGAAAAGTTACATATTTAACAAATGCAAAGTTCAGTCTAAAATGGTAACAGCTGAAACCTTCCAGTGAAACAAATGTGTAAAGCTTCTTATTCTACAAGGACAGAACTAGAAAACATTTAATCTCAGTTCTTTCTCCTGCACCAATGTCACTCAGTAGTGACCCATTAAAGTCAGCTGAATTACTCCTCTGAAAAATACCAGCATACCAAAGCTGTAAGAGCACAACTTACAGAATCATGGAAGTGTAGGGACTGGAAGGTACCTCAGGACATCATCTAGTCCAGCCCCCTGCTAGAGCAGGGTCACCCAGCGCAGGCTGCACAGGAACGTGTCCAGGTGGGTTTGAGTATCTCCAGAGCAGAGACCCCACGGCCTCTCTGGGCAGCCTGTGCCGTGCTCTGGCACCCTCACGGGAAAGGACTTTTAACTCATGTTCAGATGGAACTTCCTGTGTTCCAGCTTGTGCCTGCTGACCCTTATCCCGCTGCTGGGCACCACAGAAAAGAGTCTGACCCCATCCTCTCAGTCTTCTCTTCCTCAAGCTACACAGTCCCAGCCCCCTCAGCCTTTCCCCATAGCAGAGATGCTCCAGTCCCCCCATTGTCTTTGTAGCCTCCCCTGGACTCTCCCCAGTAGCTGCTCGTCCTTCTTGAATTGGGGAGCCCAGAACTGGACACAGGACTCCAGATGGGGCCTCACTAGGGCAGAGTAGAGAGGGTAATGCCTCCCCAGGGTGCCTTTGGCCTTTTTAGCCACAAGGGCACATGGCTGGCTCATGGGTAGTTTGTCATCTCCAGGATGCCCAGGTCCTTCTCTGCAGAGCTGCGTTCCAGGAGGTTGAACCTGTAGCGGTGCCTGGGGTTATTCCTCCCCAGCTGCAGGACCCTGCACTTGCCCGCTTTGAGCCTCGTGAGGTTCCTCTCTGTCCTACTCTCCAGACTGCTCAGGTCTCACTGAATGGCAGCACAGCCTTCTGGGGTATCAGCCAGTCCTCCCCGTTTTGTGTCATTGGCAAACTGGCTGAGGGTACGCTCTGTGCCTTCACCCAGGTCATTGATGACTAAATTGAACAAGGCCGGACCCAGTACTGAGCCTTGGGGAACACACTGGTTACAGGCCTCCAACTAGACTCTGTGCTGCTGACCACAACTCTTTGAGCTCTGCCATTCAGCCAGTTCTCAATCCACCTCACTTGTCTACCTATGAGGATGTTATGGGAAACAGTGTCAAAAGCCTTGCTGAAGTCAAGGTAGACAGCATCCATCCTTCTGCCCCAATCCACCCAGCCAGTCATGTCATCATAGACTGGCTCTCAGATTGCTCAAGCATGATTTCCTCTTGGTGAATCCATGTTGACTACTCCTGATCACCTTTTCCTCTACGTGCTTAGAGATGACTTCCAGAATGAGCTGCTCCATTGCCTTTCTAGGCATGGAGATGAGGCTGACTAGCTAGTAGTTTCCCAGGTCCTCCTTCCTGCCCTTCTTGAAGACTGGAGTGACATTGACTTTCCTCCAGTCCTCAGGCACTTCCCCTGTTCTCCACGACCTTTCAAAGGTGATGGAGAGTGGCTTGGCAATGGCATCTGCCAGCTCCCTCAGCGCTCGTGGGTGCATCCCATTGGGGCCCATGGATTTGTGTGTATCCAGTTGGCCTCCCTGGTCTCTAACCCAATCCTCCTCAACCAAAGGCAGGTCATCCTTTCTCCAGTCTTTTTCTCTTACCTCCAGGGTCTGGGATTCCTGAGGGCCAGCCTTAGCACTTTAGACTGAAGCAATGGTGGCATGCGATAACTCTGCCTTCTCTGTATCCTTCGTCACCAGGGCACCCACCCCATTCAGCAGTGGGCCTGTATTTCCCCCAGTCTTCCATTTGCTACTGATGTACTTGAAGAAGCCCTTCTTACTGTCCTTGACATCCCTTGCCAGATCCAATTCCAGGTGGGCATTAACCTTCCTCATTGCATCCCTGCATACCCTGACAGTGTCCCTTTTTCCGCATTCCATGGGCTTCCACCTTCCATTTGACTTTTGCCAAAAGTTCCTTGCTCACCCATGCAGGTGTCCTGCCTCCTTTACTTGTTTTCTTACTCATGGGGACGCACCATTCTTGAGTTTGGAGGAAGTGATGCTTGAATATTGACCAGCTCTCTTGGACCCCCCTACCTTCTAGAACCCTAACCCAAGTAGGTTCTTGAAGAGGCCAAAGTTAGCTCTCCTGAAGTCCAAGGTTGTAATCCTGCTTGGTGCCCTGCTTCCTCCGCACAAGATCCTGACCTCCACCATCTCATGGTCACTGCAGACAAGGCTTTCACCAAGCTTCACATCACCAACCCAGCCTTCTTTGTTAGTATGAGGTCCGGCAGCACAGCTCTCCTCGTCAGCTCCTCCATCACCTGCATCAGAAAGTTATCATCAGTGTTCTGCAGGAACCTTCTGGACTGTGTGTGCCTACTTGTGTTGTCCCTCCAACAGATATCAGGGTGGTTAAAGTCCCCCATGAGATCCAGGGCTTGTGCTCATAAGGCTGCTTTCAGCAGCCTCCAATAACTGACTTTAAACTGACTGCAACATACACACCAATGACAGACTTTCTGTAACACTTCCTCAATGCTTTATGGCCAAGCACTTTTACTGCTGCAGTGATGATTCCTGAGCACATTACAGGTGACGACTTCAGCAAAGGAAACCTTACAACGTTAACGTACTGAGATTTGGGACATGCTCATTTAAAAATATCACATGCCTGATGGTGTGTGTGTGTGTGTATTTGAGAGTCTTGGCTCATTAGAAAAAGATAGCAAATTTGTTATTACCTACTTAAAAATGTACCTACTCTATGATCACATTGCATTAAAATTCCCAGTAAACACGTTACTGGAAGCCAGTACACAGACTCATTTCAATCACTCCATTGTGATGGACCACAAAACATGCTAAGGCATGAGATGTTCTTTCATAACAAACCCCATGATGTACGTGTCCCTTTACTGCAACTTCACTCCATAAACTGCCACATCCTGCATTTGACATATATGGCTGGCTTCTACTCACTTCAAACAAAATTCAGTCTATCTAGTGATGACCAGGATATAAATTTGAATGTTTGTAAATATTTTTAAGAAAACAGTAGTCTGAAAACTCATCTTTGACTGAGAAACACTGTGCTAAACGGGAGCAAGATGAAAATTTATAGTTCACCTGACCCTCACCCCAGATTATTCCTGCAGATACTGGTAAATAAATGGCAGGACATTTCCACTTCAAGCATGCTGTAACTGATGTGACTAGACTATCATAAAGAGGTGCAAAAAAGGGCAAATAAATATTAAAACAGAAATACACATACACTAGTGTTTATTTTTTAATAATTAGCAATTAACATTGGATAGGAAAGTTCACTTATATCATATAAAATGGCTGATACTGCAGTTAATTAGCTCATCACCAAATTCCAAAGTAATGGAATGGGAAGACCTCTAAAAGGTCTTCTGGTTCTGAAGTTCATGTGGCAGGCATCTCAAAATAAATGTGATACAAGAATCCAGAGAGATTTCTTTCTATGTTCATAAAGAAGCTTTGCTTTAGTGCCATGTATCAAATGAAATAAAGCAGCTGAAACAACTATTACCAGCAAGGCTCTACCATACAGTGATGTGATCTGAGAAAGATGTGTCTCTAGATGCAGAGGAAAAAGAGAAGACAGTAAATAGCACAGAGAGTGACTGACACAGTGCTCTTCCTGAGCCCACTTTCTCCCTCCCTCCCTTCACAGTCTCTCAGATCCTCTTACTCTCCATCCTCCCTCTAACCCATCCCAGTCTCACTTATCTCTCATACATTCCCTACTGACCCTCTTTGAGCCTCCTCCACACGCCTCTTCCTTTTTTCCTCAGTTTAGCCAGCACTTTTGGAAAGTCTTCACAAAAACCCAGTAGGCAGCAAATAAATAAATAGTGAAGACCCAACAGACATTTCCATGTCATATTCTTTTCTTTCCACTCTTCATCCTTCTTCTTTATTAAGACTGTATTTCTTTTTTTTTTATCTGTAGGTTTCTAGCTACATTTTTGTACAATCTTTCAGGCAAATACATACTATAAACTACTACCAATACTAAGAAATAGAATTGTAATGTAAAAAAGACATAAAACTGTTTTAATTAAAATACATTGAAAACCATGGTATGCCAAGGTATGTGATGAAGACCAACTCCTTTACCCTATCCAGATCACAACATATTTGAACATCTAATGGGACAATTTGCTATTGCTTTGTTTTCTGACAGGTCCCGTACTCAGTACATCGTTTTCCTCAATCAATTCTAATGTTGCACTTTGGCCAGCATCGGGCAAAATTAGATTCTCACCAGCTCATTCCCAGGGAAAAAACACTGATAATCAATGTCTTGATATATCTTGGTGCAGTCCCAAAAATCCCATTTCAAAGTGTTCTATGGAATAAACATGAATGGGCAACTTCCTTTCCTGTAATTTTCCAAGCAATCACCCTCTAGCTCTTTATAGTGTATTGCACTTTTTTTCGCTATCAAAAAACTCCAAAATAATCTGGGCTCCAGTATTCTTACTGTTAGCAAAAAACTACAAATTAAAAGTCCTGGCACACAACTGAAGACCAGACATCATCTTTCACTTACTCTTGTGCTGATCCCTCTTCCTCTCATTCCTTCCTCCACACTTGGGATTCTGGTCACTTCTTACAAAGCCCAGATGTTCTCCTCCTCAACAAAGGACATTGTAACAACATGTCTCATGCAAGAATGGAATCCATGGGAATGAAACTGCCACACACTAAGATGCACTTCAATAGGCTCAACATGAAAATGCTTCTAAAATACACTAAATCTTCACATAAGATGCTGGTGTTCAGAATTAAGCTGGCCTCGCTGAATTTAGCTTTGTCCTCTCAAATTAATCCTCCTGCCCTCACTGAGGCTGTAGGAGAACTCTGCTAAGACATCTGGATAGACTACAGCTGGTTTTTATCACAGGAAAATCAGAACAAACAAAACCCCCAAAACACTCTGCTTTGCCTGTAATGCTAGCAGTTACACTACAGTGAAATAATTTCCTATACAATGCAGTCAAAATTTGGAGTCAGCTAGTCATAAGCTAGTGAAAAAGTGAAAAAACAAAACAAAACAAAACAGTATTACTCTGAGATTATCAACACCAACCAGTAGGTTTTTTATTTTTAAATATTGTTCATATTATTTTAAAAAACTGAAAAATCAGGTATGAATAAGAGAATCTTAATGCCATGTTACTGAATAGCTTTATGAAAATGCAAATGAAGATAAAGCTGTCATAGTTTAGAATGAGAAATTTTATACAAGAAGACAAGCATGCAGAGAATAGGTATGCCTGAGAAAACTGCATATAGTGGCACAACAATGCTTCTCCATTTTGCAATATTCTTGCTTATTTCTAAATTATCCTTCATCATTAAAATATTACTGAATAGTAAGAATCAAGAGAATTAATAATAAGGAACTAATTTGAGTTACACATGAAGTTTCTGAGGTTCTCCCACACCTTCCCTCTTTCTCCCAAACTCACCCAATGAATATTAACTTGTGCTTTTCACCTACTAGACAATAAAAATCATTCTGTTTTTCTTTGATTAAATATATTAGCTTCCAAATATACTTGTACTGGTATTCCCAGAAAAGCTAAATCTGCTAGTTATTTTTATCTGCAATATTCAGACTAAATTGAATCTTCCTTGAAAAGTCAGCAAATTCTCTCTTTTGACCTCAGCAAACTGAAGTTTATTCCTTCTAATTGTCATAACATCAACACGGGCAATAAGAAATCACGTAACAGGTCCTAACACTGCTCTTCAGTTTCCTAATCCTGCCCCATCAGCCTCTCAGACACTGTTTTCTTTGTTCCCCTTCGTCAGGGCAGCAGGCTGGGCCAGACAGCCTACAACCCGTGTTTTCAGTGGGTGCCGTATGTTCCATTTCCCTCAGTGCACAATGAAGTAGCTCTGCACTAGCAAGCAATTCTCTGTGGGCTACAACAGCTTCAGAGATAATCCAGGCCTCCCGTTCCATTATGCTATACTGGGTCTATGTATCTGACAGAACAAATGTGTGTTTAAGGACGAAGAACAAAAGGCACACTGTAATCTTTTCTTTGAACCAAATGTTCCTATTTCTCTGGATTTCTCAGTCCTCACAACAGATAACAACCAGCCTTCAGCATGGAAATGCATTCTCTTAATTTAACTTTATATATTCTTTTTAATTTATTTTAAAAGTCCCTTTTTGTACTAAATGAAGGGAAACAGGGAAACAGCTTCCTAATGGAAAACCTTTTGCTGCTGCAGCATCTCCCAGATGATGCCAGTAACAGTTTATATTCTTGGTGTTGTGTGTGTAATAGGAAGTACTGTAACAAGAAGGAACAAAAATTATACACAAGAAAAAGCTTGTTTAAAACCGACAAAATTGATCAGACAACAGAACTCCAAATATTTGTTCTTGTTTGAATAGATTATACTGTTTGTTGTCAGCAGAAAGAATGGATCCAGTGCAAATGCAAGTTCCAAAACAAACTAGTTATGTGCCTCATCTACCATAAACAAGTAAAGTTTTATCTTTTCTATACTCTGTACAGAGTTAGCATTGGTAACTGCTACAAAGACAATTATTTCTTATATTCAGTGGTAGGATGAACTTTTTCATCACAAATGTTCATCCCAACACTTCAAAACTGATTGTATATTAATCATAAAACCCCTATAATCCTGAATACCCTCACTCTCAATAACAGCAGAAAAAAAATCCTAACGACAAACACTGTCATTAATATAGTTGCTGAAATCCACACCTGAATTCTAATGGCAGAACCCTCCAAAAACTGATGCAACTGATGCACGGCTTTGCTTAGGGAAGCAGAAGTCCTTCCATGCATTGTCACAACAGACATGTCAAAACTGACTGGGTTCTCAAGGAGTCATGGCCACAGTGTATGGAAATGCTCCAGTCCTGCTATCTCCTATGTTTGTACTCATTAAGGGCAGCAAATGTATATGACCTTTTACATTAAAAACTGGGGCTGTCACAGCAGCTACTTAGCAACTTCTAAACATTTTAAAAGCATTTAAAACTAACAAGTCACACAAGTTATTAGAGCTGGCAAATGCATGACTGCATTTTGCAATACCCCTTTTCAATTTGCTTAGCAGGTGCAATGCCCCCCTCACTTTTTTCCACCATCAAAAAAAGCTGTAATCTCAACACTTCCCTTTCTAGAAGTTCAGTGACAGCAACACCCACCTTCTGCATTATATTGAAATAGAACAACTAAAGCTGATCAGCAAAACTTTGCCTCTTGGCAAGACAAGCCGGCACTACTGTGGCTGCGAGAGCCAAGCAAAAGATACGGTCCGCTATGTCTACCACACCAGCGTGGCAGCAGCTCCCTGCTCCTAGGACTTTTGGAAGCTACCACCACTAGAATGTATGTGCATCTCTTTCCTTCCCCATCCACATCATACAGAGATCTTCAATATGTGTTGAATCTTTTATCTCCTTGTTTCTTGCTTTCCCCACTCTGCCAGACTATTTTCAAGATAAAGGCAAAGAGAAAAGCCTAGAAGGAATTTAGTATTATCAAAAAACACACATTTGGACTGGGGATTTGTAAGAACCATGATAGTGTGCTCTCTCTAGCTACAAGGAAAAGACAGCAAGAATGCATCAATAAATTTTTTAACATGCCAGACGGGGAGAAAGTTGTTCTTTAAGTAGCTACAGCTACAGATGCCATTGGTATAGAGGCAAAATAGGAGAGGCAGCACATAAAACCTGTTTTTAATTACAACTGCTGATGCCAATTATGTTGTTGTAAAAAAGGTGTTAACAAATAAAAAGATTAAAACAAAAAACAACAAACAAACAAAACCAACAAACAAACACCAAAACAAAACACACCAGGAATCTGAAAGAAACTTTACGTAGGCAGCAGCTTAACACTTTATATCCATAAGCAGGGTCAGATTTGTCAAAAGAGGCCCTCTACGTCCTTCCAGCAGTGCTGGGAGCAGACCTTTCCAAAACCAAAGTGCAACACAGTCAACACACTCACACGTCATGTTCACTGCTTATATTCTCCACATCAATTAAATCAGCTACGAAGACGGGAGCATTTGGAACCAGATTTGAAATCAGAGGCCATAATGCAGCCCTGCCACACTGTGTAAAGAAAGTAAAAATTTCACACACAGCAGGCATTCTTATTCTCTTAGAATAAAAGTTAGACTGGCTCTGACTGCAAGAAATGTTTCATCAAGGGATTGCAGCTCTGGCACATACCCCACCAGTGAAATATAAACTACTTCAGTGATGTGAGAATGGAGACTGCAGAGCTGAACATCAGCCTTTTGCATGTGTATTTGGCACAAACCCAAAAGAAGGTGTGGAAGTATCTGGATAAACCCTGTGATCCATGGAACAAAAACAAAAGCCCAAGTTATTCATGAGAAAAAGCAGAAGTGGGAGATCAGCAGCACTCAGCATTGATATACTTTGAACTTTATCAAAAGATCAATTTGAGGCCTAGTCTAAACACTGATCTATCAACACTTCCTCAGAACTTCACAAAAGTTTTGCCAGGTCATCTTACAAACATACATAGGTTGATATAGTAAGCATTTGATAAAAAAGAAGTAGTTTCCCACTGAAATTTAACAATCTAACTACGAGGATCACTTTCTTATTTTACCCCATGGAGGATGAAGCCTAACTGCTTCTGAAGGATCTGAGCAACTTAGCTCCCTAAACTCTCTTGACTTTATGAGACTTAAGACACTTGCCTGAAGTCACTTTCAAAAAAAAAAAAAAAAATCTACCGTGCATTACTCATGACTTACCTCTAAATCACAAGTACTCTCTCATTCTGCTCAAATACATAAATAGAAAGTTGTTTTTCTAAAATATTTTCTGCTATTATCCTTCATTAGTTGGACCTTATATTAGCACTTTGTACCACTGAACACAGAGGCTAATTTGCTGTTGACATAGTTATGTTTTCTTTTGCTTCCAGAAAGAGAGAACACCGATTCCAACTGCTATCATGGCCCCCTGCAGGGAACACAGAACTTTGTTACAGGCAATTATATTTTACTTTGAAAAAAGATACTAATTCCATTTCAGGAGAAGAGTACTTAAAATAGTTTAACAAAAGCCAAAAACAAAAAAACAAAAGCCAAAGAACTTTATTAGGTTGCTTATGAAATTGCTGATAAACAATGAATTTTCCATCCAAAACATTAATCTGAAACCAAACCATTTTTAAGATACAAACAGAATTGTTCTCAACGTATTTCTTCTAACTTTGCCACCTGATGTACACAGATACAAAGCAGGCAAATACTATTGGCTGTGAAATAATTTTCTGAAAGGCCATTCCACAGACATTCATTTTTTGATCTTCCACAGCTTTGAATCATTAAATTATATGGCAACTGAGCAAGGTTTAATGATGTGGTATTTGAAACACAAAGGCAAACACCACCTGAATTTCAGTCTTTCAGTCTTAGCTTCCAATTTTGTAATCTATGCACCACCAAGGACAAAACCTCATTCTAGCCACCCTCTCTTCTTTCTTCGCATCCTAAAGCAAAAATATCTCCAAATCCTTTAGGGTCTTTCTGCCACTGAGGAAGTAGAAAGCATGCAGCAACTCCTTAACTCTACAGTATTATCAAACACCTTGAAGCAGGCATCTGCTGTGTGGTACCTGGCAACAGCATATGCTGAGAGCGTGTTATCTTACAAAACTGTAAACCAACAAGAGTTGGAAACTCCTTATATTGCAAACTTCCCAAAGAACATTGGAAGTTTCACAGAAGTTAACTATACTCAAGTGTCATCTGCAACAACCAGAGATGCTAAGTAAATTATTAATCATTTGTGATGGGGATTATCTAATAGGATTTTTAAAAAGGCTTTACAGTTTCTCATAGAGTATTTTGTAAAATAAACTTTTTTCTAAAAAAAAACCCAAACCTATTTTTGCCTAGGTTATGCCAGAATCCAACTAACTGAAACAAAACAAATTATAGAAACCCACAAAAAACCCCCAGTCTGTCAGAG
Organism: Podiceps cristatus; assembly: GCA_000699545.1. NCBI lineage: Eukaryota > Metazoa > Chordata > Aves > Podicipediformes > Podicipedidae > Podiceps > Podiceps cristatus. Next base: position 10,854 of record JMFS01035875.1, read on the forward strand.
TCATGGCGTTTTGTCTTCCCAAGTAACCATACATGTGATGGAGCCCTGCTCTCCTGGACATGGCTGAACGTCTGCCTGCTGATGGGAAGCAGTGAACGAATTCTTTATTTTGCTTTGCTTCTGCGTGCAGCTTTTGCTTTACCTACTAAACTGTCTTTACCTCAACCCACGAGTTTTCTCATTTTTACTCTTCCAATCTTCTCCCCCATCCCACTGTGGAGAGGGGGAGTAAGCGAGCAGCTACGTGGTGCTTAGTTGCCACTACAACATCCATGTAAACTGGAAAAAACTTAACAGGATTTGGGGTCATAAACTTAACCAAACCCACTGTAACCTGAAAACAAAACAGTTATTAACATTTGAACTCAAAGGGCAAAGCAATTGATGACCCCCACTCCTCCCCTCAGAAGAGTAAAAGAACTAATAGTAAGAATTATCTTTTATACCCTGGCCCCTAGAGAATATAAACATATGGCAGACTGTTAATATTTATTTCCTTTGGCTGTAGTATTAAACTGAGCACAACCGGATGGATCTTATCAAAGATACAAAGAGGAGAATAAATCAGTGTTCCTGAAATGCAGAGTTTTAATCCTCCTAAGGAAATGACTGTAACTCAGATCTAGAGGTTATGGATTGCAGTGAAGAAAAATACAGTCTCCAGACCCATACAGGCCCTTATGATTACCTGTAACAAGTCTCTATGTAACCTTTTCAATATTCATTATGTATAGCACTTAAGCAACAACTACAAAACCCTACTCCAGACCCAGAAGTAACAGATCAATAGCCAAATAACAATTTCAGAGGCAGATAAATTTGGTACAGATTACTTCTGCAGTCATTTGCCAGGGAGGTAGAAACGGTTTAATGGGTGGCTCATAAAAAAAACGCAGTCACAAAGGAGCAGCCAGTTCAAAAAGGTAGTCAAGCAAAATTGTTCCAAGAAAAGTCATACTAATACTAAAGTCTAAGGGGTTTTCCATAGCTTCTAAGTAACCTGAGTTACAATAAGTTCATCTAACCAAAGCAGCCTTCACAGTAGTCTCTGAGAACATTTCTATTGCTACAAGTCTTTTAAGAACAATTCTTGAATTAAATATTTGTAACACATGAACATGAAAAAATACCTCCATACAACTCCCTGAATTGCACATGAACTCTTAGACATATGAGTTTTACACAGCAAAAGGTGATAAAATACATACTTTATTCTGCATATAGCCATACAATTACTCCTAGCAATGGTAAATTACTAGGTAAAATAGGTACTAGTTAGGGAATGCACTAAGTCCAAAGCATACTCAGCACAGTGGAAGCCATTCAACTGCTTTAACAGATTCTAGATATGTATTTACATAAATCACACAGTTTGGATAAAATTTATTTACCGATCTCCTTGAGACTGACCCTAATGAAAATTATCAAATAACCAAAACCACAGCCTGATTACAGGAAACGTTACAGCAGAAAAGTGCTGAGCTCCAAAACACACAATAGCTCTTCCAGAAAATGATAATTAAAAAATAGCCTCACACCCCAGAAGGTAGTAAGAGATGTACAGTGTTGTAATTGGTTCCAAAGCAGCAAAATATTAGACCTCTGTGATTAGTCTGTGACATGTGACATCATTATTAGATGCTAATAGTATCAACACATACTCACTCTATCTCATCTGGTTTCACAGGTCCTAATTCAGAAACGTCTGAATTATGGTTTGAAACATGCCAGTGAAATACTGTCCTGCCATTCCCTTGGCATTACAATCATACTTCTATCAATCTTTTACACACCAGAAATACTGGTTTGTACTCAATGTGTGCACCTCCACCTCAGATACAAGCTCAAAAATGCATGCTCTTTACATATGTGATTTGCAATAAAAAGACTGAGAGTACTAAACAGGTTCCTCTGGTTAGTCTGCACTTCACAGAGCATCAGCTGTTTCTCCACGTAGCCAAACAAAAAACTCATGTAACATGCAATCCCCAAAAGATCCCTCCAGCTGTTTCTCCACGTAGCCAAAAAAAACCTCATGTAACATGCAATCCCCAAAAGATCCCTTGTTTAGCATACCCAGCACTTAAACTGGGGTTTTCAAACATCTAGGTATTAAAACCAGTTAGCTGATAACTGCAGGACTTAAAGTGTGAGGGATTATAAAATTACCATTGTTGAAGAATGCATTGATAAAAAGCTTAAAAAAAAAAACCACCCAAAAAACCAAAAAACAAACAATAAAACCAAGATTAGCAAATTAAACATTGTTGAAGACTGCATTGATAAAAATAAAGAATAAAAATCAAAACATAGTAGTGCAAAATAAAAAAACTTCATACAGAGATAAGTACATCTCATTAAAAAAGATTTTTGCTGCATTAAGTTTAAAGGTACCCAAGAGCATACTTTGCACTAAGTACAATTTCATGTTAAAGTGAAAACCATTTTGTAAGAAACCGCTGCCCTTTAAAAAACATACCCATTTAATGATTCATTTTATTTTAAAAATGCATCAAAAAGTAAAAAAAGCTCTCATGTCACATGAACATCTAAATTCCCAAAAATTTCACAGGGCCTACCAGCATTATACAAAAGATATATTCCTAAATCTGTTAGAATTGGCTTTAACTCACCTATCTGGAGTTTCAGCATGTGAACAATTTTGAAACAAGAACAGAGGTTTGAAATCTCTCTGTCTTCTGCAGTAACAGGATGGTAGGCAGCTCCACCCTAAATGAACTCCCATTCTGAGATTTTATAGGGCCTCAGTTCTTTTTCATGGGGAACTATGACCGACTTAATCTCAGGGCCAGACTGCCAGTACACAGGTCAGCTCATAATTCTAAGAATCATGTTTGCTCCCTTTCTTCTTAGCAACAAGAACTGGATTTTTCAGGTGTCATTTTACAGACACATTTATAGAAGTTACCAAAGGGTGGGGCTGGGGGTGGAGGGGAGTTTAATAACCAGTGAAAAAAACTTTGTTTTCATCTACAGTTTTCACAAGGCAGAAAATAATAATAATAAAAATAATAATAATAAACACCACCACACCCCCCCCCCAAAAAAAAAAAAAAAAAAAAACCACAACCAAAAAGGAAAACCTACAGTACACTAATACACATGAAGGTCTGGCACTACAGGGTTGGTAGGAACTCCTCCCAAACATAGGTTTGCAAACTCCTTGTCTTGACGTCCATTATGCTAGCATTTAAGAATTTCAGCTGGAAATAAGGACCCCCTATGTGTTCCTCAAGTACGACATACCAGCTACTGCTTGGAGGTTAGATAGCACAGGATCACAGAAGATGCTACCTCAGAAAAAAAACAGGCTGATACGTGGCATTTCGATTGTGAGTTAACACTAAACCAAAGTTAAGCATAAAAGCTTCCTGCTTGGGTAATGAATGCCAAGTGTTTATACAAAACACATTTTCATTTCAAACACAAAGCTAGGAATTGTGAAATGGATATGTCCTAAGGGCTAAAATGAATTGTTTGGCCTTTCCCAACAAAGAAAATAAAACAGGTTGGGAATTTACTTGCTTTTAAAAATATATATTATGATTATGGATTAGCACTTGGCACAATTACCTTGGAAATACTTAGGTCCAAAAAGTACTTACTTGTAAGCTTAAAAGGCTTATTTTGTAACACATATTTTTATTCACTTAACTGTTTTGCTTTTCAGTTAGCGTTCCATGCAATTCCCAACGAGTGGCTAACTACAGAGACTTCCAAGATTCTCTGCATAAAGTTCTAATGCTTTTTCAGCAAAAGATGGGCACAAGTACAAGCACTAGGAAAAGTACTCACACTTAGAAGAAATTAACTACAGGAGACCTGGGACTAGCAGCGGAACCACAAAACACTGTAAGTATGTAACACACCTAGAAACCCATTCTTCATTTTTATTTAAATGTTATTTTACAGGAATTTTTTCTTCCGTGGAATACTTTCAGTTTGAAGATAACAAATGAAGGTATTACCAATAAGCTAATTCAGCTCTAGCTCAACCTTGAGAGAGAAAAAGGTGTCATCATTAAACTAAGACTTTCATAGTAGAAATGGTTATTTCAGTACTGAGGAGCATTATTACTGAGAAACCCAACAGCACTTCAATGATGAAATTATCTCAATGTATTCCTAAACTTCAATGAATTTTTATTAACCCACATATAGTATTCATTAAAAGCACTCTCAATTTTCTCTTAGAAAGTTGGAATACTGTTTTGAAAAGTAATTCTGTAAGCTAAATCCAACTTCCTAACATAATCACATTGAAATTCCTTAATGATGAGAGAAGATAAAGAAGAGCAGCGTCACTGTGCACAAAGGTTTTTGCAAAGATCTGCTTACCTGTGCTACTGTTGTAGAAAACATCCTACAATCCTAATTGTATGGAAAGAATAGTTTTCAAGGGAGAATCTTGCATTACCTGCCGAGAGCTCTGCCTGGAGAAAGAACATCAGTGCTTGAACACCTGAAAGTAAGTGAAGATGCTGCCTATCATTTTGCATAATCTCCCACATTATTGCTCACACATTTTTTGCCTCTAGTGAAATGAAAAACATAGCATGTGTTTTCACACAGAAGGAACTGATTTTTAACAAAGCTGCAGAACTTCATTCCTGTTACCTTTTTCTTTCATAACAAAAGATTTGGAACAGTAAAATTGCAGATTAAACAGAACTGGTGTAAATATATTTGGAAGAAACTAATTTGAGTTTAATTTTTGAGTTTAATTTAAAATGCATATGCAGTCACCACTACTACCAGCAAAAGAAAGTATGTTCAGACAGCAAAACCTGCTCTCCCCAACCACCAAGAAAGAAAAATAAAACGTAGCAATTCACTTTCAGGCACAGGTTATTTTCCTAGTTACAGTTCAGAATGCTATCTAGACAAAGTTAATCATCCCTGTGTTATTTCATATGATGAGACCATTGGAAGAGTATGAATATTAGAAAGAAAAGTATAAAGTAGTGACTATTCAAACAACTGGAAAAGGATACCTTTTTAGAAAGATGTTTGAGAAAAGCAAAATCACAGCTAGTGAAACTGGCCATTATGTCTTGATTTTTGTTTAAGAGCATAAATATTTAATTTGTACTACTAGAGTTAGAGAGGCCTCAAATTTAATTTTCCTAAAACAAAACTTAAAAGAAACAAGATATTAAACACGTTACCAAATCTTGTTCCGTTTTCCTTCTTTTTTGGACAAAACCTCATAACTATAACATTTCTGAAACATGAACATCACAGCAGACTGGAACATATTGCATAATTATCTTTTTACGATTTAACATTTTTTCACACTGCTTTTGATAATACTTGCTTTAAGTGTATATGTTTTAAGTGGAAAGCACTCACTCTCTGTGGTCTGTTTCCAACTCATTTATCAGTGAAAAATTCAGTGATGGAAAAATAATTTCAAAGTTGCCTACGCTGCAATTATCACTCTGGGTTAAGTGTTCAGCAGTGGAAACTGGAACATGCAAGAAACTGCAGTATCATTCTATGAATCTGATGTAAATAAACTCAGATTTTACATCTTTTTCATAATGGACTGCTATATGTTGGCACATTCATTCTTCAGCTGTATCGTAAACTGCTTTCCATAAGAACTAATGGAAGACTTCGTAAGACATAATATTTCTGATAAATAAAAGCAGATTAAGAAAGAAACAAAGAGATCCAGTCAAGCATCAAGCAATATATCTGAGAAATGGAAAAGGGTAAGGGTAGAAAACCACACTCTGCTAGCCATACTGGCAAGTTAGCTGCTTCTTGTAAGAAATACCACAAATAAAGTTATAGGTACAAAATCTTCATCTAAATTTACACAGAATTTTACATATACAACAGCAATTAAATATGATAGAGTATGGAAATTTCAGTAATAAAAGTTATCAGTATGACCTAATTTTTCTTTTTTTTTTTTTTTATTTTTTTTTTATTTTGTCATCTGCTAAGCAAAGAAATCAAAATCTTTTTTCAAAGCCCTTTAGGCTAGATCACTCTGCTGACTGAAAACAGGAAAGTACTTGGGTAAAATGGATTAGAAGTTACCTGCTATTTACCAGTAGTTTCTTTACTCAGATTTCCTATGCACTTTATCGTAATCAATTGTAATTTTAGAACGAGAGTTTATTTACTTTAATAAAATTTTAACTTTGTTTTTAGCATATTGAAAGTGGCAACCTGCACATTACATACTGTCAGTTATGAACGCAGCCTCCTGGGCAGGAACCCAAAAGCGTGTTTCAAGTAAGCTTTCTCAGAGTTTGGATTTATAAACAATTGGGCTAACAGGAGTCTTCGGGACACATGAGAAAGCTGATTGCTCCCTCTCAAACAAGCTTAAAAGTAACTCTTAATACCACTGAGGTGGAAAACGTTCACATACATTAGTAAAGTACTGTAATTAGAATTACTTGGTGCATGACACAAAACAGTTCAAAAGTTTTTCTAGAATTTTCTCCTTCAATGATATTTAGCCAAAAACTTACTTTGCAAAGGCAGCTACATGCAACAGCTTTAAAAGGAAGTTCAAAGGAGTTAAATTGTTTTGGGTTTTGTTTTATTAAAAAAAAAAAAAAAAAAAGAGAGAGAAATAAAGGCGAATATCTAAATACATTAAAACAAACTGAAGCCAGAGAAAAGCAATAAAGTCAAAGCAAACTTCCAACATGCTGGATAATATGGATAATACAACATGCATTCTGCATGCAGAGAATGCTATATCTACATCTTTTGGGAAACAAATTCCAAATGACTTCAGATCCCTTTTTGATGTTTGCAAACAAAGCTGCATGCTTAGGTTACTATACAAATTAAAGAGAGAAAATTAAACATGGTACATTTACAACTTTAGGAAGTGGCAAAATCAATCTCAAGGGCTTTGAAGGTACATTTTAAACAAACAGTTCTTGAGGCAACAATTTGTATACTACTGTGCTACTACTATGGGGTAAAAGGGAAGCTAGCCAGCCAGATATATTTATGAATGTTACACAGATCATTAAAAACCAGTAGATCATAATTTTATCTGATCTAGTTAAATTATATGAGCAAAATGTGATTGTGATACTACAGGGCAATTTATTAATATATTTGAACAGTCAAACAGGTCATTCTCTTGGAAAGGGTTAGTATTAAAGCCACAGCAAAGGCTATGGATCACTGCAAATTAGATAAAATGAACATATATACTACTGGATTTGGTTTGTGCTAATGAAACAATTTATTGCTTAGTTCACCCAGCCACTGCTGCTCAGAGAGAAATTCAACCAAGAATCAGGCTTTGGTTTTAAGTTCTAGGTCCTCAGTACTTCAAAATCAAAGCTTGCAATGTACAAGCTTGCACGTTCACTTACATTAGGTCAGTGCCCTGTACTTTGTACATGGTGTTCCTGCGTGTCCTGGTTTCAGCCAGGATGGAGCTAATTTTCTTTCCACCAGCTACTGTGTTTTGGATTTAGCATGCAAAGAATGTTGATAATACACCGATGTTATTAG